>NQII01000035.1:256809-284690 GCA_002778355.1 Clitarchus hookeri
CACACACTGGTCCAACGTAACGTAATGGCAACAATACTCTTTCACACACACAGCAGTCATGACGCACTTTACAGCATATTTATTCCTGCCGTAAAAAACATATTTATTACAACATATTAACTTGCTTAGGCAGGTTTAAAAAACACAACGAGTACGAACTCAACGCTTCATTCAGAAAGAAGCCATGTCATGTTGGCATCGCCAGTCGCCACTTCTGCCAACTTCGGATTTGTAACCTTAGCTGTACGTAACGAGTGACGGAATTGCTTTCTAGTATTTTCATTTAGCCGCTTTTGCAAGAGTTGTCATCAGTCATTGCGTCCAGGAAATCCATTAATGAAACAATAAATTGACAGATATATACTAAGCATTTTATTTTATTTCAGCAAATTACGATTATTCAATTTTTTTTGTCCAAGAGTACAAAATTAAATTAAATTTAAATTTTATTCAGTTTTAAATCAACGATGTAATGGATAACATACCACACAAACTAATTAATCTATGTATATTTGCAGGCCGGTTTGTCTGAAGCCAAGAAACAAACAAATTGTAATAACTATGACGCAAGCCGAAATTTACAACCAAATAATTCTAATTTCTAGCTTTGGAAAGTAACATAATCTTGTTTGGAATCTATACGATTTGTACAGCCGTATGTTGTGTAGGAAATGTACACGCTACTCAATACGCAAGGAAAAAGTGGTTGTGTTCGCTAGAAATGCGCTCTCCTCCCTGTTTTCATCCCTTATTCGCCTCCGGCTGGCTTTATCCCCATCCCGCCCATGTACTATCCAGTTATTCTTATCTTTCTTGGGTAAGACCTATAAGTGTGAAGGAAGGGAAACTAGTGCCCATGATTTTGGGATTCACTGTCGATCACCTATAATAACAGTTAAATATGGGGAATTCAGTCATTGAAACAACCCGTGTGATTTCAGTGATAATGCCAGTTTGCAGCATAGAATAAACACGAGGTAGACCGATCTTCGTCTTTTGCGAATGGCTCAATAATTACCAAAAGTACTTTTTTAATTCATATGTTTCAAGCATGGCGTGTGTTTTGTTTATATTTGGTTTCAAAACAGATCCGCTATTTAATGAATTAAAAAAAAAACATTTTTCATAACTTGATTACAGCGCATTTGTTACAACGTAGTCAAAAGTAGTGTACTAGCACATCAAAGCACTTAATTGAGTAAGCTAACCTTAGTGGATTTTGACAGTAGTTTAGGAAGAAAAGCAGTTCAATGTTGGGACACGGATATGGTCACTGCGCAGCTGGTAATGCGCACTCTACATCATATTCACTCTTACGTGTTGTAGTAAGATTTCAGTGATCTGAAGTAATTTACATTTTATAGCTGAGAGGTGCGTACAAACGTAAAACGTGCGATAAAAATAAAAATATTGTAATCAGTTGACTGTTCATTGAACACCCCCGAAAGCGAAGTTTTAAATAACAAAAAATAACCCTGCTATTAACTGTGAGGCGTAACATAAATGTCGTCTGTAAACTACAGAAAGCGAATTTATTTTTATTTATTTATTTAGCATCGTCTTAAAACTGATGTGTTAAAATTGGCTGCCACCCAATCGATTTATTTTTTTACATCATTTCCGCAAATTATAGTTAATATTGGCATGAAAGTAACACAGCTATAATTCTAAAGGTTGTCTGTCCACTGTAAAGTGATCACTTTTGAAATCAACCTTTGAAAAAAGTAATTGTCCTTATCTGCGTATGTGCTACAGTAACACTGGCATGTATACTATAATTTAAGTTGGCAAGGAATTTATAAAAATAGTTCTAAAACTTAACGTCACAATTAGAATGTAATGTTAAAATTAATGTTCACTAAAGTTAGTGTTTGTTGTTTTATACATATTATAGTACAAACTTGTATATCATTAACAAATTCTCAATCATAACAGAGACGCGGTTTACTTGGCTGACTACGAATAAAGTGATCAGGCCCCCAGCAATAATAATTTATACCTTTGACGGAAGGATTCCAAATGAGGAAAAAAGTATATCCTAAGTAGGGTTTTAAAAAATGCAGTATTAATCTCGAACACTCTATAGCTGTTTCGCGCTGTCTTTATTTCGCCACACGAACACCAGTTGTAAGGCCAATGTCGCTATTATTGTCAAATGTGGCGGGAAGATGTGCAGCATTGAATGCACCTAATAATACAAAATGAATGAAGCTGTAAGACATATCCTCCTAACTTTTCGGGCTAACTTACTGGCCAGATACAAGGAAGTCATGTAATAGACTAACCTGCCATTGGGAGGAAATTAGAGTTATTTAGCTTATACAGATAAAAGGGCAAATTCCGATAAAGTGGACTATCCTGCATAGCAAAAAAACTTGGAACTTAATAGAAACTATAAGCGTCGTACATAGTGAACCATCGAGTTACTCTTCGCAGAAGTTATAGCTGTGTTGTGTTGGAATTAATAAAATCTAGACACGTTCACTGGATAAGTTATTCTTGAACTTGACACATGTGTTTAATTTTTGTGACACATATTGATATCGAAATATTTGAAAACGAAACTGTCTTTAGTACTTTGGAATAACTTCCAATAATATAATGGAATGAGATGTTAAATAAAGCCTCTCTAGTTAAAGCAGTTTGCTTAAATGGAATTTGGTGTTAATACTAAGTTTGCGTGGTGCAAAGTACAGGATGAGTATAAAAAAAACCCCAACTTTGAAGGTCTACATTATCAAAACCAAACAACCTACAACCTTGGTTGACTAATCAAATGAACCGTGGAACCGTGAAGTTGGTTTACCATACGTTCATAAATGTTCAATGTGACCACCAAGGGCGGCCCGAACGACATCTACGCGATAATAAAACTAGTTTCACACTCTTGTCAGCATATCCGGTGTTACGGTTTGGATGACGTCCGTAATTCTCGTTTTGAGATCGTCAATGTTAGCAGGCAATGGTGGACGAAACACTTGATCCTTTACGTACCCCCAAAGAATAAAATCGCACGGGGTAAGATCCGTGCTTCTTGAGGGCTAGTGATGAAGAGCCTGGTCACCAGCTGCTCCTCGACCAATCCAGCGTTGCGGTAGCGTCTCGTTCAGGTATCCGCGAACAGCTAGGTGCCAATGGGGTGGCGCACCATCCTGCTGGAAAATGAAGTCCCCCGCCTCCTCTTCTAACCGAGGAAACAACCACTCTGTAAGTATGTCCAAATAAGGGATTCCAGTAACAGTGGGCTCGTGAAAAAAGAAAGGGCCAAAAAACAGTGTATTTGGATACAGCGCAAAACACGTTCACTTTGGGGGAAGCGCGCTCATGTTCGGTGGTTTCATGTGGAGGCTCCTGACCCCATATCTGCACGTTGTGCCGGTTCACCTTACCATTTGTATGGAACGTTGCTTCATCGCTAAAAACCAGCTTAGACATGAAAGCATCGTCTACCTCGTTCTGGGCAAGAACGAACGCGCAGAAATCACGTCTCAGCTCTTTATCCCTTTCGGGAAGAGCTTGTACAAGCTGTAACCTGTATGGTTTGTACAGCAATCGCTTTCGCAACACGATCCATATCGTCGATTAAGGGATTTGCATTTCCCGGCTAGCTTGTCGAGTTGATTTTCTCGGACAGCGAACGAACGCTTGTTGAATCCGTTGCGNAGTCGATTAAGGGATTTGCATTTCCCGGCTAGCTTGTCGAGTTGATTTTTTCGGACAGCGAACGAACGCTTGTTGAATCCGTTGCGTATTCTCTTCGGACACACGCAGCTGCCCGGAACTTTAGCCTTTGCAAAGGCACCATGTGTCACGGAACTGACGAAACCAACGTACGATACTTCACCTATCGGGAGGACGACGTTCGTGTTTGCGACGGAATTCACGTTGAACAGTCGTAATCGATTCACATTTAGCAAACTGAATAACACAGACAGAACGCCTTCTGCTGTTCCGTCGCCATCATGATGTGGACTAACACACAACACACGCTCATAGTGCGACGACAGACGCTCCTAGTGCCATCTCTCGGCACATAAAGGAAACATNGGCTGCCCGGAACTTTAGCCTTTGCAAAGGCACCATGTGTCACGGAACTGACGAAACCAACGTACGATACTTCACCTATCGGGAGGACGACGTTCGTGTTTGCGACGGAATTCACGTTGAACAGTCGTCATCGATTCACATTTAGCAAAATGAATAACACAGACAGAACGCCTTCTGCTGTTCTGTCGCAATCGTGATGCGGACTAAAACACAACACACGCTCATAGTGCCATCTCTCGGCACATAAAGGAAACATCAGACTGTCGCCTTCACATTGTCGTGTCGAATGCGAGCTCGCCTCCCCCTCATCACCGCCACAAACCGAGATTTACGAACGCCATCCAAACCGTAACACCGGACATGCTGACAAGAGCGTGGCACGAGTTTGATAATCGCCTAGATGTCGTTCGGGCCGCTCGTGGTGGTTACGGTTACATTGAACATTTATGAACGTATGGTAAACAAACTTCACGGTTCCACGGTTCATTTGATTAGTCAATCAAGGTTGTAGGTTGTTTGGTTTTGATAATATAGACCTTCAAAGTCGGGGTATTCTTTTATACTTATCCTGTACTTTACTCTCCTTTAACTTCGCAAAAATAAATTATTGTATAAGTGAGTGAGATGCTACTGCAATGATGTGGGAGTGAAAAAAAAGATACTGAAGTGGCGGTGTACTGTGTTGCGTTTCAGACATGCTCGTCGCTCGCTCGCTGGCGGTCGTGCTGGCAAGTGTCTCGTTCACTGCAGCATGCTTCACGGAGTGCTACTGCGGCCAGCTAGGTCGCTACTACAGCGTCGTTATCTGCAACAACCTGGAGTGGACAGAGCTCCCTTCAAACCTCAGCAGCTCCCTCGAAGCTGTCGACTTTTCCAATAACCAGATTGACCACTTGGAAAAGCACGACTTTCAAGGAATGCATAACCTGAAGTCCATCGAACTACAATTCAACAACATCAGAAAACTACCACAAGATATATTCAGTGGAGCTGAACGCCTAGAAATGGTAGATTTATCGTTTAACAGCATCGAGACGTTGCCACGGGAAGTGTTCAAACACAACGGTCGTCTTGAAAAACTATATCTTAAGCAAAACCCATTGTCAACTCCATCCAGTTCAACGCCTCTCTTGTTGTCAAACTCACTCAGCGTGCTGGACATTTCCTTCTGCGGTATCACTAACTTGTGGGAAGTTTCCTTCGACAACTTAAAGAACCTAAAGTATTTAAACATTGTTGGTAACAACATAACATCTTTACGCATCGACGTTTTAAGGCCTCTACGGGGCTTAAAGCGAGTAGAGACCTCTGGTTGCGAAGTAGACTGTGAAGACGCCAGTGTTCGTGAAACCATGGGCTACTTGCGGAAAAACTCCGTAGTCGTCATTCCAGCCGAGTTGTGCTTGGAGGAAGATAAAACTGAGGAGACTAAAAATACTATACCGGACACAACCAGAAACATTTTCCACGCTGAGAAAATTACGAACGATTCACAGTTTTCAATAGAAAATGAAGTAAAAACGACTAAAAGTAATCGGATAATACTAGGAAGTAGCATAGTCGCACCACGTGGGATTAAAGAACTACGCGGCATTCTTCCAACAGACATAGTTAAAGCAGTGTACCTGCTACTGGCTGCGCTGATTCTCTTGACGGTGTCCTTCGTGCTGGTGATCCTGGAGAGGTGCTATAAGCGGAAGCAGCAGGACAAGAGGAAGCAGCGACCGCCCCTACCACTGCCAGACAGGTGGTCCTGCCAGGCAGACGCCGGCGGCGAGCCTCGCAGCCAAGTGTACACTGCGTTCTCGGGCTCGGTGCACGAGTACGAAAGCCCAGTATGGGCGGAGGAGGGCCACTACAGCGAGGTGCGAGCCGCGGACAACTGCTACCTGCCCCCGCGCGAGACACTCCACCCCTCTCTCGAGAACGTCGCACAGTGGCGCCTGCCGGCTCCACAGCAGGGCAGCGCGGAGCTTCTACTGGGCCGGCCCATCTACCGCGACACCACAATACCCATACCAGATGTCATTGGCCACCTGCGAGCAGGCGGCCAGTACATCGCCCACAACTGCTTCGCATCCCCCCCTCGCCAGTCCTTCTGGACATGACCCCACCACTGCCCTCGCACCACTTACGAACACCTTCGTCGACAACATAGCTGAGGCATCGCCATCACTATCGTATACAGTCATGGACAAGCCGTGGGTACGTGCACCCTTTTCAGATGTGTGTTTGTTTATACAGCTGTTACGCCGCCCACCCAACTATGGAAACTGCACCCAAGCATACATTAAAATGTGTACTTTTAATTTGTTCTCCAAGCAAAATATCCAAATCACTGGCTTTCAGAGAGATAGGTCAGCTATCAAAAATTAATCTCATTAGCACACTGAAATGTTTCTGTGGGTAAACCTTATTAGAACAGATAATAAATCATGTTCCTCGGCGGCATAACGTATTAGGTAGATAAATAATAACTCTGAAAAATGCTGCAAGTCAAAAAGTAAAACAACTCTGAATAGGAATTAGCTTGAAACCAAAACATTCAGGCAAATCATGAGAACTTATATGTAAGAACTTAAACCCTTAAAAACTCTGGCAGGTCTAGTCAACTGTAAAATGCTTTTGCAAAGCTCCAGGTGAAATATTTTGTTGAGAACCACTCGGTACAAACTTACATACTAAGATAATTTTTGTTTGTTTATAAACACTATCATATTACGAGTGCACGCTGTTCGGGGGCGGCTTGCATAGTACAATAAACTGTAACTTACGCCTAAATATAGTGCACATATCCTTGCTTTTCCCAATATTTGAAATGACGACTTCATTCTCCCTAAAATGGCGTCCCAACTAGTTTAGCCATGAAGGTGGACAATCGAATTCAAGGTCAATTATACAGTATATGTAAAATGGAAAATTGGCCTGACAATTGTAAGATAACCCTTTCAGTCACAGTGTCATATACCGAATTCTATTTACACACTTATAAAAGTTGTAGAGGTCACGAAGTAGATTACAATTTTAATGAGGAACCCATGACCTGAAATGTATTGTTGCGGTTAAACAAGAATGATACGAATAAAGATTTAAAAACTCCTGCCGCATGGTAGGCAACCCAACTAGACAATTGGTGACGTCTGATATCATCTGATGCCACATGTCGTCTCTTTACAATTTGACATACTGCTTCGACCCTCACTCCAATTGCCATTCAGTCGTTGACGATTGTGGTACAGTACTGGATGAATGCACGTTTGCCGAGAACACCGACATGTTGTTAATTTATGACGAACTTCAATGGAATTATAGAGCTGCTCACGTCTGTATCAGGAGAGTTTTCCGCATCGCGTGAATTCACATACAATTGTTGTCATGTTAGAACAACGGATGTGGGAAACAGGTGATGTTTCACAGAGGCTCCACATTCTCGATATAGAAGGGGAGGTACTTCATCGAGTTGAAGAGAACCTGTCGACGAGTAGGTACTCGAGCCATTGCATTTGCCATGGATTTGTCTTATAGCAGTCTGAAGTGTTCCGCATGAATAGCAACTACACCCTTACTATCACCAGAGAGTACATGCGATGAGTACGGCTGATTTATGTGCTATATGTCAACTTTTTTGTAGTTACTACAACATGGCGCGAATGTGCCCGGGTTTTCAAGGCACATTATTGTCGCCAAAGAAGTGCATTTCAGCAGGGAAGCTGTTTTAAAATGTTGAAACCGCCACACTTAGGATGAAAAAAACCTTTGTGCCATACATTCCCTAGGATTTCAGCAACGTTTTGGCATCAATGTTTGGTCATTTCCGCACCACCTAATGGGCCCCATATACTTGAAATTCGTGCAAAAGTACAGGTGTCATTCTTAGAAACTTGTTTAACTGAAAATGTGTGAGCAAATGTGGTTCCAAAATGATGATGTATTTTTTTTTTTACATGGCCAACAAAGGCTGCTGTGCCCTTTCTGGCCACTGTGGGGTTATAAGAGTTTTCCTTTCCTTTTCCTGGTAATCACCCCTTTCTTTTGACCTTTAGCTTGCTATAGGAACCTTGTAATTCTTCCACCTTATTGATTTCATTCTATTACATGTACATCCAATAGTCTGGAGTAGTGTTGTGGTGTGGTTAACCTACCATTCTCTTAATTCCCCACACTTACCGGAATCATTACACTTTATGTATATGCCATTATATAGCACCACTAATTACATGACTAATTAACTGATGTTCTACTTTCTATGCAATCTATCTGTATCGACATCCTGCTGAGAAGGGGGCATCTAGATATATTTTCGTTCTACCTCCTCCTTTAGTAAGTCCTTTAGTCATGAATCTTGTCTAATTCGTGCTCTGTTTCTATTGCTACTGTCTGCATAATACCTGGCTCGTTACCTCGTTATCTTGTTTTGGTTTTTGTTACTCCATTCCATCAGTTCCTTTTTCTTTGCCAGGTCGTCATATGTGTTATCTTCAGTACACCAGATAAGAAAAAGGGGGGCAAAGTCCTCAGCTCTTTTGTTGCATGCTGATAATTCCTTTTAAAGATTTCTATGATTTTCTTTGGGGTTATCCCTTGACTATGCAGTGGTCCGCTCCCACAACAATGTTTNAATTTCTATGATTTTCTTTGGGGTTATCCCTTGACTATGCAGTGGTCCGCTCCCACAACAATGTTTATACAGAACGTCCCATTTTTCTTTACCACCCACAATAAATCTGTACCGGGGTTCCAAATGAAAAAAAAAGTGTTTTACGCAATGGTTGTATAACAGGAAGGGGAAAATAATACTACTGAGGAGTCAGCCTTATATCATTATTTTTTAGGGAGATACGAGTACTAACATCAGTTTTTGAAANCTTCAGTACACCAGATAAGAAAAAGGGGGGCAAAGTCCTCAGCTCTTTTGTTGCATGCTGATAATTCCTTTTAAAGATTTCTATGATTTTCTTTGGGGTTATCCCTTGACTATGCAGTGGTCCGCTCCCACAACAATGTTTATACAGAACGTCCCATTTTTCTTTACCACCCACAATAAATCTGTACCGGGGTTCCAAATGAAAAAAAAAAATGTTTTACGCAATGGTTGTATAACAGGAAGGGGGAAATAATACTACTGAGGAGTCAGCCTTATATCATTATTTTTTAGGGAGATACGAGTACTAACATCAGTTTTTGAAANAAATAATACTACTGAGGAGTCAGCCTTATATCATTATTTTTTAGGGAGATACGAGTACTAACATCAGTTTTTGAAATGGCAGTATGTATCTATTTGTCAAAAGTTCAAAGAAGTTCGTCAAGACCTATTAAAAAATGTATCACAAGGTATCAGTCTAATAAACAGATCGTTAAAAACCACCATAGACGTTGGGACTCATAATGGTTAATGAAGACCCGTTATGTGATGCCTTGCTGCACGATTGCACTGCATGGTACAGTATGACGATGACGCTCTGCATTTGGTGTAGAGGTGATGTAAACAGTGCAGGTACCCAGAGTTGTCTACCCCATTCCACAGAGGTTTCACTTAGAGGAAACAACGGAACACACATGACGTGCCGATAATCAATCGTTCATCTGTATGCAGTCGAATACAGTACACCGCAAGGTGAGTGTTGTAACGGAAATGTACTCCAACAACGAGAAGGTAGAAATACGGCTCATCTATGGAGAATGTAAGTTAGCAGATGAATGTGTTTGTATTATTTTACAGTACATTGTAGTATGTTCAAGTGAGTTATACTAAAATATACACACACAGTTCTGTTATTACCATTACCAATAGCTTGGTTTGCTCACTCGTCGTTCATTGTGTTGAAGATAGGCATAATGCTAGTCAGGTGGAGCAACTCTACAGAGAGCAATACCCCAACAAACCCCACCGTCCAGACGGATGTATTCCCGTCTCGTTGTGAAGCTTTGTGAAATAGGAAATTTTAACCCACAGCAAAGCAATCGTCGTATACCTCACACAGATGAATATGCTCAGGTTGCTGTTCTCGCTGCTGTAGCAGTTAATCCACCTGTACGCACACGCCAACTTGAAGCCGAAATTGGNATGCTCAGGTTGCTGTTCTCGCTGCTGTAGCAGTTAATCCACCTGTACGCACACGCCAACTTGAAGCCGAAATTGACATCCCGAAAATGAGTGCATGTCGCATTCTGAAGCATAATATGTTCCATCCCTATCATGTACACTTACACCTCGAACTGCACGGGAATGGTTTCCATCATTGTGTAGATTTCTGTCAATGGGCACAGCATCGAATTATCGCCAACGCGAACTTTTTTCGGATTTAATTTTTACCGATGAATCGTAGTTCTCAAACTCAGGCCAAGTGAATACGAGAAAAATGCATTATTGGGATATCGAGAACCCACAATGGTTTCGACAGGTGGACTATCAGTGTCAATGGAGAGTTGACATCTGGTGTGGGATGGTTGGAAATAAAGTTATGGGGTCTTATATCGTGAANATGCTCAGGTTGCTGTTCTCGCTGCTGTAGCAGTTAATCCACCTGTACGCACACGCCAACTTGAAGCCGAAATTGGCATCCCGAAAATGAGTGCATGTCGCATTCTGAAGCATAATACGTTCCATCCCTATCATGTACACTTACACCTCGAACTGCACGGAAATGGTTTCCATCATTGTGTAGATTTCTGTCAATGGGCACAGCATCGAATTATCGCCAACGCGAACTTTTTTCGGATTTAATTTTTACCGATGAATCGTAGTTCTCAAACTCAGGCCAAGTGAATACGAGAAAAATGCACTATTGGGATATCGAGAACCCACAATGGTTTCGACAGGTGGACTATCAGTGTCAATGGAGAGTTGACATCTGGTGTGGGATGGTTGGAAATAAAGTTATGGGGTCTTATATCGTGAATGGTAACCGAAACGGCAGGGAGTATGCCATATCCATACAAACAATTGATCCTGGTATTCTTGAGGAGATACCTGTAAGGAACATAATGATAATGTGGTACCAGCACAATGGATGCCCAGCACAAAATGCCGTGTATGCATATCATATTCTGTACCGAAAATATCCTGGTAGGTGGATTGGTCGTGGAGGACCAGTTAAGTGGCCTGCTTGGTCTCCTGACTTTAAACCCCTGGAATTTTTTTCTTTGGGGTTACCTCAAAGGCTCTGTCTATCGCGATATTCCAAAAACTTCAGAGAACATGCAGGGACGTATTGTGCGTGCTTGTAATACTCTTCAGCAGGCAACACCGGAGGAATCAGTGTTGTCATTCATCCAGCGACTGAACTTGTGTATCGCAGTCAATGGTCACCACTTTGGACGTATAATATAAATGTTCTACCCCTTGGAGAACCCATATGGATAGTACTACAATGGGCAGTAGAGATCCCTCTTTCGTGTCGTATTTAGTGTTCATGTTATGATTAAATAGGTTTTGACAAGCTTCATGAACTTTTGAACAATTTATACTTGGTGCCATTTAAATAATTGATGTTAGTACTCGTATCTCACTAATAAATAATGCTATAAGGCTCACTTCCCAGCGGTATTATTTCCCCCTTCCAGTTATACAATATATATATATATATGAAACACTTTTTCGTTTGGAGGCCTGGTACGTAGTTATTGTGGGCGGTGGGTGGTCAAGACAAATGGGACATTCTGTATAACATTTTAACTCACTGTAAAATTTGAAAGTGTATCCGCTCCCACCTTTGGGTTTCAATGGAAGGTTTATACTCTCAATTGCAGGGGTAAGATACTTTACAGGCAATTCTGTTTCCTATTTTGGAGGATTCATCAATAACCACACAACAAATGTCTCTACTCTATTGACAACATCGTTTGCAAATTGTCCAAAATATCCTGCTGTCCCTTAACAAGAGAAGACATTTTTTTTTTAGTTCTCCATCTATTTGCATTTTTCTTCATAACTATAATCTTATGTCTTCATCTTTGGGCATTCGAAAGTCACATGCATGATAGCATATTCAACTCTACGAATCGGACAAAGAGGAGAGTCCACTAAATTAATCCATGTAACTTGGCTTTGAAGCTTCAGTATCCTGTTATTATCTAAAATAATAATCAGTTGTATTCTAATTGTGGCGATATCTTTTCTTAATATCAGGAAATATGTTGTAAGTGACCTTCTCCTTTTCCGACTTTTCTCATCTCTCCTGTCATTCCTTTCTTCCAGCAGTAAGTCTCTTTCTTCTTCTAAGATAATGAGTGGGATTACCCCTGCAATTACTTGCAGGGCGTCGGTAGAAATACTTCAAATGCTTTTGTTATTGATAGTAAGGCTGCTCTTTGGGATTTCAGTAAAAACCTGTTTGTATTTATCAATCTGTTGCATTGAGATACCAGGCAGATGTTCCATATAATGGAATTCCTAAGAATATGTCTTTATAGTGTGTGTTCATTGTCTTGAAGCCCAAGCCCCAAGATGCTGTAGATACTGCTCTGATATTGGTGAAGAGACTCACTACTTTATCCATAAAATATTCAATGTGGTCTTGAAATCGAAACTTACTATAAAGTATTACTCCAAGATACTTGACTTTTTTCAGTTTAACAGGACTTCCATTAAATATTATGCTGGGGATCTTCGCAGACTCCCTTTTATAATCATTGCATTACTTTCTTTCTACTTAAAACCAAAGTTTCACCTCATACTTACAGCATCACTTCTCGACACAGACTCTTCACGAGTCTGTGTCGCTCCTTTCAAACCATCATCTGGTAGGAGAGACGTAACTAACTCTTGCTTGTTCTCTTGATTATCAATTATTATTATCCTTGTTTGGTTAGGCTCTTCCCATACTGGTTACATTTTAACTTGNTTCAAACCATCATCTGGTAGGAGAGACGTAACTAACTCTTGCTTGTTCTCTTGATTATCAATTATTATTATCCTTGCTTGGTTAGGCTCTTCCCAAAATACTGGTTACATTTTAACTAGTTTGCAAGAATCATGTATAACAGCCGCAAAGGATCGTTTCCATTTTTTCGTTACGAATTTCCTCATTGACTCGTCGTAGTGCTGGTGTTTACTCTTTATAAACCTTCAAGTTTTAGTAACTGTCTTCCTCTTTTCTTCTAACTCTTCGTTCTGCCATTTGTTTAGAGGGACTCCCGGTTTAGAAGTTCTTAAGCTAGCAAAGCAGGGGTCTTCAATCAACTTTGCGACTTGTTTAGCTCTGGTGTGCAGATATCCTGAGTATTCGTCTCGGAAACTTTGGATATTCTTCATCAGTCCTTCATCTAATCTCTTCCAGACTATACTCCGATGGATTTAGCATGTTCTTGGGACTTGAGATTCTTCTGAAGCTGAAACAAAATTCAAATCAAGCAAACTTAGTCGGCAACCACTGGTATCTTCAGTAACTATCTAGTCTGAAACCAGTTTGGCTGCCTTTCTTGAAGTGATCGTCACGTCCAGATATGATTCTGTACTGTGTGCAGGAGATGCATGCATGGGGAGTTTTCGAGGTTCTTTAGTGACATGGAGGCCGTTCGCCATGCTGAGCTCATCCATTTATGTTGCATANTAGTCGGCAACCACTGGTATCTTCAGTAACTATCTAGTCTGAAACCAGTTTGGCTGCCTTTCTTGAAGTGATCGTCATGTCCAGATATGATTCTGTACTGTGTGCAGGAGATGCATGCATGGGGAGTTTTCGAGGTTCTTTAGTGACATGGAGGCCGTTCGCCATGCTGAGCTCATCCATTTATGTTGCATACCATTGTNCATATCTGGACTTCACGTTCACATCTGCACCAATAATAAGTCGTTCTCTGCCCAGTACTCATAATTACTTATCCCACTTTTACAAATGTACTCGGGTATCATCTAAGTTCTGAAAGTAGCAGGATTCGAAACAGTATAATTTATTGTTGTGTCTGATCATTATACACACATGATGATACGACATAAGGCTGCCCATTGTCATACAGTTCAGGTGTTGTGTCCGAATTCATATTCTTGACATAGAGTTATTTCTGGAAGAGATTACGTTTCCAAGTAATCCAGTAATTTCTCATCATAATGTGTATGGTTCTTGCATTATACTCTTTCATTGGCAATGAGCACTATTTCTGATGTTGCAAGAGCACTACACTGGAGGTTTATTTTTTCTAATCACATTTTCTATAGGGCTGTCATTCATGTTCATACCATGTGATTTATAATTCCATTGCAAAATACTTTTCACAATGTGGACACTTGTTTGGAATCGACTCGTTTTATAGGTCTCCATTATTGCTTTTAATATATATTTCGATGCTAGTCCTTGATTGAAAGAAAACACAATTTTCATCCAATTCATTGTGTCAGAACTGTGGTTCCTTTGTTTTTCCAGTTAGTTTCTGAGTCCATGATCAGGTTTCAAGAATATACTAGAAGTACAGAAATTTTTGGGCACGATTTTAAGGGGTGGTAGGGCACACCGAGGCAAACGTTTTGATATAAGGAATACGCGTCCGGAAATTCCCCTCCTACCAAACTACAGGTGTCAAACGATGCACACTCCATTTGAATTTGGTGCTCTGCTTGTGCCCCGCACATGCAGGCATGGTGGAATACACAGGTGCTGTGCAGAGCGGGGCGAAGCCGAGCCAGTCTGCAGGTGGACAACACACGACTGTGCCAAATTGTCATCAGTGATGCATTGAGTAGTGTGTGCAAGTAAGGTTATAGCACCGTACACATTTGCCAAATTAGCTGACATGGTGTTTGTTTACGGGGAGGTGCGCGGAGTTGCATTTGAGACGTCGCGGATTTACGTGGGGCATTATCCCGACAGGCGGCAATCGAATAGATTGTATGAGCTCAGGACAGTATTATGTAAAACATCATGCTGTAGCGAGGAGGCGCATCAGAACACGCAGTTTTGAGGAAGAAGTTCTCGATCTGGTGGCAGCAAAACCCAACATAAGCATTAGTGCAATTGCGCGCAACATGGGTGTCAGTAATTTGACAGTTTGGGAGGTGCTACATGGGCAACAGTTGTACCCATACTGGCTATTGTTAGGTTAGTGCAAGCGCTAGGCCCTGCGGACTTTCCACTTCATGTGCAATTTATGAGTGGATTCTTGCGTTAATTAATGACAATCCACACTTTGATGAGATCCTGTTCTGTTGTAATGAAGATATCTTCACAAGAGACAGAATTTTTAATATCAAAAACAGTCATGTGATCACAAACCACAAGTAACACATATCGGGTCATATCAACACAAATTCACGGTGAACGTTTGTGATGGACTTGTCAATAATTACCTACTTGGGCCATATATTTTCTCACCTCGCCTGAATTGTAATATTTACCTGCGATTTTTGGAAGATGTGCTGCTGTTTTTGATGGAATATGTGCCAATAGCCGTGCGTCAACAGATGTGGTTCTTACATTTCAACGCCCCCGCCCACTTGACACATGCTACACGGGAGCACTTGAATGACACCTTCCGTAGACGATGGGTGGGGCGAGGAGGTCCGGTAGCTTGGCTCCACAGGTCTTCGAAATTAAGACCCTTGTACTTGATTGTGGGGTTATGTGAAAGTCTTGTTTACCAAACACCCGTTGAGAGTGAGGGGGACTTGACTGCAAGAACTCATGCCACCTGCCTTGGAGTCAACTACATCGTATTTTTGAGAGAGTGCGAAACAACATGGTTGGCCATGTTAACGCCTGCTTGCAAGTCGGAGGATCTCACTTCGAATAGCTCTTGTAAAGATGAGCCATGCTACATACATCTTTGTTTGTTTATGCATTGCGATCAGCTGTTTGCTATCGCGCATGTGAATATGGGACTGTTATCTGCTGCCCACCTGAACGCCGGTTCCACTCCAGCCCGCACATAATTGGCCCAGGCAGTGCGCCGAATTTAAACGGTGCGTACATCGTTTTATGCCTGTAGTACGATAGGGGGTGTTTCCAGTCACATGTTCCTTATATCAAAACGTTTGTCTCGGTGCGTCCTATCATCCCTCAAAATTATGACCAACAATCTCCGAACACTAAGTATAGCATTTTCTTTACTTATCTGAGAGGCTAGCTTTGCCTGCTCTTTTTGTCGGTCTTGAATCGTGCCATGCCACTTCTTGGTAGGCTCAGTTGTGAACATCGTCCACAAGTCTTGTTCACTCTTTGTCACATACAGGTTAAATCAACATACACTAATTGTCAGACAGGTTAAATACACATACACTAATTGTCACAGTCAAGTTAAATCAACACATCTACACTTATAACTTACAAATTGCATGCTCGGATAAGATAACAGCTTGCACTCTTGGCACACACTTCGCCTGCAACCTACACTACCTTTTTCTATCAATCTACCTGTTCGCTTTTTCGTTTCTGTACTCTGCGGTATTCTATGATAGCCGCCCGCACTGCTTGCCTTTTTCCAGGCCAGCAGCACTGCTGACCGGCCGGCGAGCAGCTGGCGACGTTGTCAGCAGACCTCGTCTGCTACTTTGACGGCTGGAAGTGAGCCACCCGCCTCTGTCCAGACGCCCGCATTTCGCTGACATTAGTGTAATAAACTTGAAGCCCTCTTAGCCTCTAGGCCCTACCGGGGTTACTTAACATACACAATTTTTTTATATTAAAAATATAATCTACATGTTTTCAATTATCTTAAATTTCCATACTTAATTTTATCCTCACGGTCTTCACTGCCAAGGGAACGTTTATTAAAAGTTTTTAAGTAAATAAAACTTTATTCTCAAATTTTAATTATTGAAAAAATTTGGCTTTATTATATAAATAAAATAAAATCACTTCTCATTAAAACAAACTTAAAATCCTTATATTAATTAATCAATTCTTTAATGAAAACATTAAACTTTATAAATTAAAATTTAAAACTTTAAAACTTTAAAATTCAAAACTTTCGAATGGGTGGGGAATCTCCAAGGGAGGGAGGAGCTGTGACATTTGCCTGGTTAACCAGTTACCACGGGGAGCCAACGGGGAGGCTGTCACACGGGCCCTATGCCCCCTCCCAATATTACTTATTTGAATATAGAATATATAATAACATGTTAAAACTATTATCATATACAAATTATTTTAACATCCATTTTCCTTAAATTCATATTTAAAATCTCATTATCATCCTATTATAAAATAATCTGTTACCCAATCCTCAAAACAAGGTTTTCACCGTTCTGCTCCAGCCTTGCCAGTAAGCGTGCCGCTGCCGGGCCCCTTGCCTGGTTATCTAGGCGCCCCACTGGCCTCGCCTGGAGCAGCCATCGGCTACTTCCCCTGTTTCCCCATTTATATCCTAATCAGTTACATTAAAATAATCCTTAAAATTTATATACATTAAAATCTTAAAATTTTTTTAACATTACAATTCCACACTTAAAATATTAAATCTTCATGAAACCATCAACCTAAACTTGACATATAACTTTCTCGTTATCGTTCTATTCATCCATAATCCGTTTCCTTTTTTCAACCTTTCCTTTGCACTTTTTAAACATGGACAACCCAAATCTGTAGCTTTATGGCTAATCTGCATATCTTTTCTCTTTGTTCGTATACAGTTAATACATTTACTTTCTACCTTATCACAGTTATGCTCATTATGTCCCACAATAGAACATTTACCACATGTACTCCTCTCTTCTCTACGCCATTTCATGGTATGACCATACCTTAAACACTTATTGCAATGCATTGCGGATATAAACTCCTTTGCGTTATGTACTTCCCAGTTACTATACATTTTATATCTCTGATCTAACTTTTTCCATATTTGTGGTTCAACTTCTATTATCATGTTATTAAAGTCATTTTTTCANGGCTAATCTGCATATCTTTTCTCTTTGTTCGTATACAGTTAATACATTTACTTTCTACCTTATCACAGTTATGCTTATTATGTCCCACAATAGAACATTTACCACATGTACTCCTCTCTTCTCTACGCCATTTCATGGTATGACCATACCTTAAACACTTATTGCAATGCATTGCGGATATAAACTCCTTTGCGTTATGTACTTCCCAGTTACTATACGTTTTATATCTCTGATCTAACTTTTTCCATATTTGTGGTTCAACTTCTATTATCATGTTATTAAAGTCATTTTTTCANTTTTATATCTCTGATCTAACTTTTTCCATATTTGTGGTTCAACTTCTATTATCATGTTATTAAAGTCATTTTTTCACTTGGTGTTAAATAATACTTTAAACTCTTTATTAAAAAAATATTTTGGGATTTCTTTAAAGTTCTGTTGATACACTTCATCACTGAAATCATCTTCTCTTTTTTCCTTGTCCACATCGAACACTATTATCTTTGGTCTTTTCTTTTCTTAGTACTTTCATATTCATTTGTTTATTCTTAACCTCAGTTTCTATCTTTTGAGCCTGTNTTCTTTTCTTAGTACTTTCATATTCATTTGTTTATTCTTAACCTCAGTTTCTATCTTTTGAGCCTGTATTTCATTTGGTACTTCAATTCCCAAACCATTATTCCTTACCTTCGATATTTTATTAATCTGTATCTTCTTTTCTATAGGTCTAATATCCCGCGTAATTTCATTTTTAGTGGTTTCACTACTATTTCCTACTCTAGGTATAGCTGGTTCTATTATAATCACAACTGGTTCTTCTTTCCTTCTATTATTCCATGCTCCATTATATTCATCTTTATTTCTCCCATCTCTTTCTCTTCTTTATTTTCCATTTATGTTATCTTCCCATTAATTTTCTTATCTCTTCTCTCATTTGTTGGATCTCCATATCTCTTACATTTCTTCTTTTCTTCACTATACAGCTCTTGGTACTTTTCAATTTCCATTTTAAATTGTATTATTTCCACTTCCAGTTCCATCAAAATTTCTTGTAAGGAATCAACATATTCCATTATATTCTATCTTAACCGTTCGGATACATGTTTATTTTCTTTTCCTAAAATGCATACAATGACTTAACATATTCATTGGCCTGCTCCATTTGCGATACAGCTTTTGTTTGTTCCTGGTGCCTTCTTCTTTTTATAACTTCTGCATTTTCATCTAAATCTTCTTCTAAGCCTTTTTTTCTACTACTTTCCATATCCTCTTCTTCCATAATTTCCACCCAGTCTTCTTTTTGTTTTTTCTTCTTTTGTACTTTGGTCTTTTTTTCCGTTTTCACTTTCTTGGCTGACTATCTTCTTCTTTACATCTGGTGAAAAGCTTACGTCTTCTTCTTTTCTTCTTTGCGGTGACCTGTGTACTTTACAGCTTTTTTTTTAAAGCATTCTCTCTCTCCTTCCGCTGTCTCATAATAACTGCTGCCAATAACATCAATTACAAGAACTTATTAATGCTTACGATATATGACATAATGCTTACGATATATGAACTCATACCTAGCCATTACAAATAAAAATTTCTTCGTTGTAACGCCTAAAATGAGATATTAATCTGTTACTGAAAGGGTTAATATGACGAACCGTTTACATGTTTTTTGTCATATGAAATTGATAGTTACAGTACAAGTCATACAAAACTGTCACCACGAACATGTAAGAAAGAATTAACACGGGCGACTGTCGACCAGCGATAGCCGTTCTCACTGTGAATACGCCACTAAATCTTTGACGTCTTTATGTTTACAAACGAAATCAAATGTGAATCTGATCATTACTACAACTAATTAATCGAACATTATCGATATAACGCAGCGATACTGGGAGAATTAACATATTTTGACATAATCATGATAATCATGAGACACACGTGTAAATCAAAATTTAACACCATTATTCTAAAGTAAAAATGTAATAATGANCACACGTGTAAATCAAAATTTAACACCATTATTCTAAAGTAAAAATGTAATAATGATTTACAAACTTTTATTTATGCATGTAAAAATATTACTTGAAACATTTTCTTGCTGTACATACGCGGTAACGATGTCTGACGTTGAGCTACAAATTGACGGATGCCAGTGTGCAGGGCTTTCTGCAGGATTGTCGAGTATCATCTCAACAGAAGGTCTTAAATGAAACAAGACAATATTTTATTAATACGTTTAGTTTAAGAATTTATTAATGCGATTAACTTAATCATTTAGTTTTGTAGACGATGCCTTGAAAGTATAATTATAAATCTATACATATTACAAAACTCAACGTCTCTCTGTCTGTCTGTCTGTTAGTGCGCTTATCACTCGAGAACCACGTATCCGATTTACGTGTTGTTTTAAATTCATAGCTATGTTCTCTGGCCAGCTTTTAATATATATTTTGTTACGTAAAGTAACATAAGGAATTTTGGGGGCGGTAAGTTTCGCAAAGTATACTGCACGTCAAATATTTGCGAGCATGGCCGACGGTTACAAACAGCTCTGCTGTCGACCGACATATCTTGGAGGGGGCACGGAGGATAAGCAGGTAACCTGCGAACACAGCGCTCAAATCTTCCTACTTACTAACAAGAAAATAGTAACTCCAATAAGTTAGGCACTGCGAAGCTAAATTAGTTTCAAAGTTCAAATTATCATTTCATAGTAGAAAATCTATGCTGTTTTAGTAGTGAAAGCAAAGAGTGAATGGTTTTGAAAAATATGAAGGCGTGTGAAGGAAATGTTGTCAGCGGACAATGTTTTCTGTTGTTCTTTACACAATGTGACGGGCTCTACTCTGATCGCTTACATCCCTTCCCCTCGCGATCTTTCCTTGTGACGTTGCTCAAGGTCGCAGATATCTGGCACAGTATAAGAAGCAACAAAAACCTCTGTGATATAGCTGAGTAACTACTTGTAAAACAGACGTTCAGGTTAACAGTAAAAAGACTTAACTGACGTTTGCTGTGACATTGTTAATAAACAATTTGTAACTATTTTTGTGTTTTACNTTAACAGTAAAAAGACTTAACTGACGTTTGCTGTGACATTGTTAATAAACAATTTGTAACTATTTTTGTGTTTTACTGTTGAAATTCTTAGCATTCTGTGTGCACAGCATGCAAATATTATTGAAATATATGTGTATAAGCTATCGTGGTGTTATTTTTGCAATGTAACGTATTTGGTCAAATCAGTAGTTCAAATATTTTTACAATATATTAAAATTAATTTGTGAATGTTTTATTCATCAAAATAGCGAAAAAGCTTTAATATGTTCTTCCGGTAAAACAGTTATTTCCATATGTGATAAAAAATACACATGGTTAATAATAAGTAATAACTGGTTTTAGAGTCACATTGTAATAATTAATTTAATAAATAATTTAGAAAACAAAATGTTGTTAAACGTAGCGTTATGGCTAACAATAGATTTCCAATTTATTACCACAAGGCTATAAAATGTTTAAGGCAACTGGTTTCCACAATACGTTTTCACAGCCACTTTGATTTTGAAGGATAACGGTTAATTTTATCTATGTATACCGTTATAAATTTTGTATTTTAATTAAAGATTTTTCTACGCAATAAACTCTTATTTCAATATCGTTTAATAATTGTGGTGCGCACTCATAAAACAGAGCGGGCTCAGGCCTTGCGGGATTGGCATATTTAAAATGCATATAATGTCTTTCCAAAACATAAGTAGAGAGTGTATTATTTAATATATTTTCTTAAACATGTTTGTTTCTTTCAAGAGAACGTAAGGACAAAACTTTACTGAAATGCCTCAATCCGATATATTAATGGTGCACTTTAAATTTAACATAATCTTGTAAATTTCGCAGTATGAAAAATTAAGAAACGATTCACACGGTATTTNATGGTGCACTTTAAATTTAACATAATCTTGTAAATTTCGCAGTATGAAAAATTAAGAAACGATTCACACGGTATTTGAACCTTTCAGCCTTGGTTGAAAATAATTTAAAATCTTGTGGATTAAAACTTTTCTTAGATTTGCATTCAAATACTATTTAAAAGACGTACATTTGAAGAGATTTAGTTTTGTGATTTGTTATAGTCCTTTTACAATTTGCATAATTCACCTGTCTAATATCGAATGGTGAAGCAAAAATATACTAAAATCATTTTGCGTTTAAGTCGTTTTAGGGTATTTGTATAGTTCTCTGCTACATTGAATTTAAAGGATCGCTGAAGGAATAGACGGCGCAATATCAGGCATGGGACTTCCCATTTGAGTGTTCAATATGCTTTTGTTGAGATAAAGATGTGCGAGTACAGCAGAAGGAAGAATGCCTCAATTTAACTAAGTAAACAAGATACGTTTTTAATCGTGCTTCACTGACCTATATCATTACGAAACGATGTAAAGAACATTTGAGAGGTAAATTGTGTTAAATAACACCAAAATTAAGTCATGATTTTATTTCTCTGCACGGAGTTTACACTGTAATTATTCTTGTACTTTAAAAAAAAAAAAAACTTTTGAAAATCACTTGTAAAATTTTTTTTTGTAGATCTAAACAATTTTTGTTGTGAAAACTGACTATCAATGATTAATCGCGTTTCAAAGTGCTGCATTTTCAAAAGCATTATACCTACAACAGATATTGGTGCATGAAAAGAAGAGGAAATGCACCAAATTTCCTCACACCCTACAAATGTTCTGTGTGTACCCCTTTGGTCACACAACACACGTCCAAGCGATAGACAAGTTCTGCCCATACCTTCTGTAGCATTTCTCCACCAATGGGTATCAACGCAGCACTAGTGTGTTCCCTTAGCGCTCCAGTGTTGCAAGTTGTAGGGGGACGTAAACAAGGTCCTTAACATATCCCCAAAGTAAGAAGTCACATAGCGTCAGATCAGGAGTAGAGAGGAGATATTTAGGCGGCTCTTAACATCTGGGTCTTGAGAGCCGCTGAGGGCGAAGCGAGGTGAGTATGCAGCAGCGCTGGAATGCAAGGGCGAGAAAACCCGATGACAGCGGCGTAGTCTGGCATGATTCTCACGTGCGAAAATCCGGGGGCGGTCCCGCCGAGAATCGAACCCGATTCGCTTTAGTGGGAAGCGAGTAGTCTGACCACTACACCACTGCGGCCCCATCAGTTCAGGAGATATAGGAATCAAGAGGATAGAGCTACGCCATCCTGACCACAACGCCCAATCGAGCGCTGCGTAAATTCATTGTTTAGGTAGTGATGGCCAATAAAGCTTTGTATGTGACATCTCACAACAAACATTCGCTTTCGGTGAATCCCATTCAAGACACACAGTTGAACGAGGCTGTTCACTGACCCAAACCCTCACGTTGTGACGATTAACCTTTACAGATAAATGGAATGTTGCTTCATAACTGAATATAAAATTTGTAGCAAAACAACAGTCCTCCATTGCTTCCTGCATTCTGAAGGAAAATTACAATCGCTGGCCACAATATCCTGCATATGTTGCAGTTGTGGTTGGTTCCACTGCTGAACGTTGACTCCAGCAATTTTGTCTTCCTCATTCCCCACCCAATTGAAATATATATGTTCTTCACTCGTCACTACCTAAATGATGAGTTTCGGCATCGCTGGATCGGACGTGTTGGTCAGGAAGATGCAGCTCTGTTCGCATAACCCCTTCCTTTCCCCGCCACCCAGGTCTCATGATCTGACCCTATGTAACTTATTACTTTGGGGGCACGTTAAGGAACTTGTTTAAGTCCCACCACAGCCAAAAACAATGACAGATCTAAAGAAACACATAAGTGCTGCTGTGATATCTTCTGAGGTTGAAATGCTACAGAAGATATGGACAGAACAAGGGGCACACATAAAATATTTATAGGGTGTGAGAAAAACTTAGTGAGTTTGTTGCACTTCTGTTCATGCTTCAATATTTTCAGTGCAGTACTCTTGAAAATACAGCACTTTGGAACCTGATATATCATTTATAGTGAACCTGTATTAAAAACCATAAGTCTTATATTTCAACATAATTTGTCGAGAAGTAGAAATAAAATGATTTCTATTATTCTCTCGAAAACAACTCTAATGAAAAAATAAGATAGGAAAAGGTGGGGAGGGGGAGGAATTTTGAAATGTGTTTACGAAGAAAAAAACTTTTTTTATCACGAGGACTCAAACCACCACCTTTCGGGTTACAACTCTAGGTACTTAAGCACACGACCAATTCGTCGGACATCCTATAGTTGTGTTGTGGTGGTGTTATTATAGTATATTATCTTGGGCAAGAATATATTATCATCTTGGAAAGAACCGATTGGAGTGGAGTGGAGAAGTTTGGGCGACTCTTAATATCGAAATCATGAGAGCCGGTCAGAGTGAAGCGAGGTGAGTGTGGAGCAGCGCAGGAATGCAAGGGTGGGGAAACGGGAGATCCCCGAGAAAACCCACCGACCAGCGGCATCGTCCGGCACGATTCCCACATTAAAAAATCCGGGAGTGGCCCCACCGGGAATCGAACGCGTTTGGTCTAGATGGGAGGCAAGGCGAGCGGTCTAGCCACTGCACCACCGCGGCCTCAATTAAGGTTCGTGATTTAGAAAATTACTCTACTTCAAAATGACATGAAGTTTGTAGGCAGATAAAACAGTTGCACTCTTAGAGTTTCATAATTGCGAGATATGTTGTTTCATGAATGTTTGCGTCGGGAAGACAATTACTGCCATTTTAAACCTACAGATATATTATCATTACAGCCTGGTCGGTTGGTTCCAGAAATTACAGGGCACGGTAAATAGGTACATATAACAGGGTGACCACATGAGGTTATCTTTCCTAGGAAATTTAACTAAAAAACAATGATGTTTTTGCACTGGATTAAATGCTAAAAATAAACATTTAATTCAATGATTATATCATTCAATATCACTTCGTTCCTAAACATATTCACTTCTTCTAATTGAAACATTTATCAAAGACTGTAATAACTTTTAAATTTACTTCACCTGAATGTAAATAAATAATCCCGTCCCTTATATCAGTATATTTGTGAAGATTTGTTTATAATTTTTAAATATATGTGTTATGCACCTTTTTGGCAATAATAAAGTTTGCTAATGACATGCCTATTTAAATTGACCCTGTTCGTTTTAAACTGGGGACATTTTGTTTTTAGCTGACAAAACCGTGAATATCTTTGTTTATTGTTTACAAAATATTTAATTACGGGCATTTATTTTATTGGTATTGTTCTATAGTTATTTTCAAAATTCTTTGATCTGCGTTCTGTTCTAAAATAGAAGTGCTGTGCTATTAAATCTATTTCTAACAGTCTTGAAACTCTTTGTTGTTTGTTAATAAACATTTTACTTATCGAACGAAATATTATCTGCTACACTTCAGATTTAAACCTAGTTCAATGTTTGTGTTATCAAACAAAGGAAAACTAATCAAGCAACACACAAAATAATGACTTCGAAGTTTTTATAAAATTGAAATATCTCCGCCAAGAAAAACGTTTTTGACGTCAATGCATGCGACACATCTTTTTTTTACAGAAATAAGGATATTTTGTTGATGTTCATTACACTCGCAGAACACTTTTCGTTTGCATCCATAGGATAACTTATTTAAATATTCACAATGTTACACAGTTAAATACGCAATAGTACCTTATAATTGGCGACCACAAGAGATCCTGTTACAAATCAGGGTCATTGACGATAAAACCAAACATTGTAGGCCTATTGAAAAAAATGTCGAAAACTGAGCAACATTTTTATAGTCAATGTGCGAGACACACTACAATAGCGCCTCTAGCGACGTGAAATAGTTAACACCTGGGAAATTAAAGCTTGTTGGGATCAGACCGTTATTTAAAAACGGTAGTTTTTATTTTGTAATACAGAAACAACTCGTAATACTAATTATAAATTTAGAAATATTCTTTCATGTAATTAAGCCCTCTAGAAATATATGCTACAAGTGTAAATACTTCCAAATGAAGCAAATATCTTACGTAACAAATATAATAGAATAACTTCCCGGTTGGAATGAATTTATGCCTTGCAGGTTAAGAACGGACATGGGTACAACTGCTTTTACTTTAATAACGAAACGCAAGGCGAAATCTTTATTTTACCGGTAATATACGTGGCTGACTGTATTGATTCCCCAAAGTCTTGTGTGAAACAGAGCAAGTTTAAGTTTCTTACGTCTTAAGAAAGTGTTTAGTACCTAGTGAAAAGGTAGGAATCAATTTTACCAAACATTTTTCCAAGCCCAAAATGTTTTACACACTTCACATTGCGTTATTGATGGATGATTTATAAAATATCGCCAACATCCTGTATATTATGCCTAATGATACGATAATGTATAAGAACTGAAGAAAGGAAAGGCTTTATTATATACAGTATGTATCTAAATTAGACCCAAAAGCTTCGGCTGCAGGTTATAAAGGAAAAAAAAACCCTTGTTGAAAACATATATACGACGTATGGTCTAAAGTGAATCCTAAGGGCGGCACATATATTTGAAGTTGAACCTGAAACAGTAGTTTATTACAAAAATTGGAGAAACTTTTTAAGGTGGAGCATCGAGTGTCTGGATAATGTGTAACGGAATAAAGATCTGTAAACACCAAAACACCTGTTTGTTGCTGTCATAAAATTATTTCATGGAAATAATCACGGTTACTACACTTATTTCGACATAATCCCCATGACGTTTTAGCATACTTTGGATTATGAACCCGCATCTCACAATTAACTTTACACACCATCCAGACACTCAATGTTCCATATAAAATATTTGTAATAAACTAGGGATTCAGGTCCAACTTCAAATATTCACTTTAGACCATTGGTGGTATATAAGTTTTTACCTTCGTTTTTAGTGATCAACTTGCAGCCAAAGTTTGTCAGTATAATTTAGATATATCCTGTATAAGTGTTAAAACCATTTTCTCAGCATGTTTTAAAAATATTCTGAAAGGACAAAATTAACACCTCGGGGTGATTATAAAATTTTACTTTAATAGCCATAAGAGCGTTTAACTGTCATACATATCTGTTTACTTTGAATCGAGAAGAGTTTGATTAAAATGGATACGTTTGGATTAAAACTTTAGCTTCCGTTATGAACATTCCAAGTGAAGTAGATATTCTATTTCATTTACGTCTTCAAGAGAAAACATTATACCGGGAAATAAGTTTTTGTACCTGTCAGTTTGGAGTATAATTAAAAAATCACGAATATACCAAATAATTTGTGCCAGAATCAAGTGTATATAGGCTATTCACGGTAAAGTGAGCGCTTTTGAAAGCCCTATCATTTGGTATAATAGGCAATAAATATATTTTATTTTAGCCTTAGACGTTAACTTCAGAGTGCGGCGGAATATACACACTGTGTTTATTTCTTACATGGCAATATTTATTTAAACAGATTGCTAACGGGTATAAAATAGCTGAAAGGAAAAAGTAACTAGGGCCTCAAAAGTGCTCACTTTACCGTGAACAGCCTTTTTGTACCTATGTTATACACATTTATAAATAGTAATTTATAAAAACAAGGTTTTGTTTTATATACGGTGGTCCTATAATAGTAAAGAGATACTTGTTATGGTATTTTCTCAACTTAGCTCCTTAACATACTCTTTCTCCTTGCTATTCCAACCTGGTGAACCTCTTGTTAAAGTATGTTACAGGTATGTACCACCCAAACTTGACATTTATGCTGCAGATATAAATATAGGTAGCTATGCTTGGACCACAAGGATCTAGTTGTTTAATTATAAATGGCTGCTACAGAATCAGAGTGGACCAGTTGTAAAATTTGGAGCCTATAATCGAATTACAAGTGTCCCAAGTGGCCAGCTGCAAACTAATAAATGAATGCAACACTTTTTAACAGTGAATGGGTAAACTGGACCACAAAATTAAGTACAAAAGGCCACTCTGTAATGATGAAACATTCCTAAAATAAGGAAGAA
>NQII01000035.1:284807-349484 GCA_002778355.1 Clitarchus hookeri
GGTCTCGCAAACATGACTTTTCACGACTTTAGAATATACCAGAAAATTTCATACAAGTAATAAAAAGCAAAACTGAACTATAACATTTATTGATTATTTAATACGAACAAAAATGATTAAAAATGAAATAATTTTAACAGTTTAGGCCTACACTAATTACAGTTGAAAAATACAAAGCAAATAAACCTAATTATATTCATTTCAGTAATTTAGAATGAAGAGAGTCTTCATGCATGCTAGCACGCAAGATGAAATTTTCCTTCATTTATGATAAAATCTATTTCGGCAAATCAAAATAAGTAGTGTGGGTCTCGAGGGGGAATGGGGGTCCCGCTAACCCCTGGTTAAGGTTGGCCTTGCACTCCGGATGAGGGAAATAAGAATTAATTTATAAATTACTTCTTAGGCAACGCGCACAGAACAAATCAAGGTCTAGGAAACTCTTAAACCATGGCAGTAGTGCATATATGCTGAGTCTGGCACAATGTATTTTAAATGGGAGCTGTGTGGCTGTCTCTGTGGCTGGCGATATTCGGCTCGACTCGGACGAGTTCGGCAGTCTTCGGCTCGACTCAGGTCAGAAGCTTTTGACTCGGAATTATCGAATGTACACGAAAGTGCTCAGCAGTTACGATCACTAATTCTTCAAGCATATACGTCTGTTTATGGTAGTCGTCGACCATATTGGTTTTGTAGGCATATGGTTTATTAAATCGTAATTTATTTATTTTTCGATTAAAAAAATTTTTTTTGTGAATTTTTTTTAAATTGCACCTATATTTTACATAGGGTATAGCGGAACCATGCAAAAGTCTCTCATTTCGTTACTACGGTTTTGGTCTCCTCTCTTGAAGTCTAATAATTACATATTGTCGGAATCTGCATATTATTAATTGTCTGGACTGTTTTCTAGGACTAAAAATACTCTACTCAGAATGTTTTTTAATGTATATATATGTAACCAATACAAGCCTATCATATTAGTAGCGACCCTCTGCACAAGTATGTTATAATCATGCTATGGATCAGCATCTACCAACACTTTTATAGACATAGTTGTCTATGGTTTACGAACCAATTGTGCTAGACCGCTGAGATTTGGAATGTACGAGGCCAACTCCAGTGATACAGTCTTATCTTTCATGCTCTTTTCAGATATCAATACTTCTATCAATACCAATCGTCCGCAATCCACACTAATCCTCAACAATCCTCGTCCACAATCCTCCTCCACAATCCTCGACCACAATCCTCGTCCACAATCCTCCTCCACAATCCACAGCAGNCTCCACAATCCTCGTCCACAATCCTCGTCCACAATCCTCCTCCACAATCCACAGCAGTGCTCCTATGCAATCTTCAGCAATTCTACCNGACCACAATCCTCGTCCACAATCCTCCTCCACAATCCACAGCAGTGCTCCTATGCAATCTTCAGCAATTCTACCAATCCCTCTGCGCAATCCTCATAAATAATTACCAATCCTCACCAATCATACTCACAAATCCTCCTCCGCATCAATGCATAATGAATTGCAACATATCATAATGCATTCATTTATGGAAAACGGTGGTGTTAAGCACGAAAAAAAAAACACAAGTATACTTTTTCATTCACCATGTACGGTAGGTATATTATTAAACTGTAGGAATAAACACAAAATATTGTACAGTTAAAATGTTCAATGTACAAATGAGATTCCAGCACATCCGTTTTTATGGAAGGGGGTTGGTAACCTCACCCAATTTTTTACGGTGTAAACTTCGTCGGTCAATAATGCATTACCCAGAAACACAGATATTTGTCTCTCATTCTGGATGTGTTATTAGCAATAAACGTCTGCTTCAGCTACACTTTAAAGGGTGGCTACGTCCTTACAGAATAGACTTAAGCTATAGGTCATGTCATTTTTTTTCTACCCCTATTTTTTGATGAGGAATCACTTGCCAAAGTTTGTTGGTAGAGTTCAGTTCAATCCAGTATATATGCTCAGCTAGATATGCCATGTGACTAACAGTCAATCACGAGCGAGCAGTGTGGCGTAAAATAACTTACCCGACTGAATGCCAAGGAAGCAGGGAAGAGAAGATAATACTTCACCTCTCGCATCAGACGAAGAACTGTGAAGCTTGAAGACTCTGACCGCCTTAAATACTTGCAGAGCCTGAGATCTCACGAGCGAGCAATGTGCCATCACTAAATATTCTTTCTATCGGCATACTGTTGCGGGAAGTGGGAGAAACTATAGCAATTGTGAAAACAAANTGCCATCACTAAATATTCTTTCTATCGGCATACTGTTGCGGGAAGTGGGAGAAACTATAGCAATTGTGAAAACAAAGGTAATAACGAGTCGAGATGTGTACAAACACATAGTATTGTAGAATTTTCGACACCTTCGCTTTTAATACAATAGAGAACAAGAAGAAGAGTGAGCTGCACTTATAGTTATATGCTAAATGAAAGGTGTAAGTGTGCATGTATGTACGTTCGCATGGTTGTGTTATGCTGGATAGACTTCACATATCCGAGGAGCTGGTTGGTCCTCTATGCCCAGGATGACAACTCCCTACCGCTGCTTGTGCCCAGAGAGAAAGAGAGAGGGGGGAGGGGGGGAGGAAAAGGTAGACACTCACAGTTGAAATAATTTTTTTTGTTACAATGATGTTTTACACTTGGTTATGTCACAGTGTCCTTAAAATAAATTGTATATTTTTTCACTTCATAAAACACGACAAACTTTAAAAAATATACATTTATTTTTAACCTATACTTGTAAGAGGAAATAAATACTTTTCTTTCTTGTTCCTAAACAAATGAATGGAAAGTTAGCATGCATGTATAGGGAAGAGAAATAAAAGTTTGGATTCGTGAACTTTCTGAATGTGCATACACACTGAAGTGCACACCACACCACGAAGCATTTGTATAGGACGTTTTATCTCCTTTCTTTAGTAAAAAGAAATGTTGGATTTATATGTACGGACAATGGTTGCTACAGGGATCTTGCTGCCTATGGAGTAAATGCATAGTAATTTTTTTTCAGGTGCTTATATATATATATATGTGTGTGTGTGTGTGTGTGTGTGTGTGTACATATTTAAACCTTGAAAATAAAAAAATTAATGTGTTTTTTAATTGCTTGTACTGTTCTTTTAGGTTTTTTTTTTTAAACTTAAGCATATATATCTTGTTAGGCGGGCCATATGGAACCATACTACGCTTATAGGACGACTAGAGACAGGGAGGTGGTCATTACTTAGTTTTGGGTTATTTAGACCATCATTACTTGTAAAAAAGCTCACGAGTTCTCTTCATGAATTAAAAAAGGCAATCTCTTAACTTANTTATTTAGACCATCATTACTTGTAAAAAAGCTCACGAGTTCTCTTCATGAATTAAAAAAGGCAATCTCTTAACTTGATGAATTAAAATGTTTATTTATAAAGTAAAATATATGGATTTGATGGTAAACTGATATAAATGTAGAAACTGAAAGAAAGATAGAGAGGGAAAGAGAGACATAGGGAGAAATAGTTCTGCATGGTTTCTCAAAAGTCGATGCAAAAAAAAGTACGAATTTTAAAAATCGCTTTATTTTTCCATTTTAATGAATTAATCGATATAATTATTAAACGATAAAATCAGATTATATAACAATCGAGGGAATTATTTATGTTTCCCCCAATCCCTGCCTATGGTTTCATTATTTTTTGGAAAAGAAATTCACCTTGCAGTTACATTAAGTCCTTTTAAAAAAATTCTTATTAAATTAATCCGATAATTATAGTTAGCAAACAATCTACACCTTATAAATATTATGCGTAGGTGCTCTGCCGGATGAAAAATTTTTCTTAAATCGGATAATAAATATATATATATTTATATAAATTTGATTTGTTGAACCCTATGCCTATAAAAGTAATACGTTTGTCGGCTCCCCAGAAACAGACGTATATACAGAAGGGTTAGTGGGCGTAACCGTTGCGCTTCTTCGGGTAGCCAAGCAATCCCAAGACGAGCGGAAAAAGTGAGTCTCATCATGCGAGCCNTACAGAAGGGTTAGTGGGCGTAACCGTTGCGCTTCTTCGGGTAGCCAAGCAATCCCAAGACGAGCGGAAAAAGTGAGTCTCATCATGCGAGCCCAACGAGCCTCACTTCTCCATTTTAAAACATTGTCACCGTAGCCCCATATACAGACTACTGTTATTAATTTTTTAACTAAAAATAAATTAAAAGTAATTATTTTTTATGGCGCGAACGTTTTGTAATAAACTGTCATTTTAACACCACTTTTAGAGAGAAAATTCTATTAATTATTATATAGTTAGAGCGGAATTTTCGTATCTTAAATTAACATTGTCTCAATACACCACGACTGCACTAAATTTATTTTTTGCCTGTAGCTTTTTGAATAGACTAGCTATGTTATATTTTTGTAACTTATGATTATCGATACTAAAGAATCACACTTTAAAGAGAGCTTAGAAAATGTTAGAAATTACATTTCACAGATTTACATTCAATGAGACGTTTCACAATTTTATTAGATGATTGACTTTCTGTTTTCGGCTTTACCCGCGTGTACTACACGGAGCAGCTACTAATTTCCTTTTCCGAAGGACTGAACTTACGGTGACCTAAGGACAATATCGAACCTGCAAATTCGAGGAAAAGTGGAAAATAAATGNACAATTAATTTTTTTACAAAGCTAATCTGTCCAAAAGGTTGCATTAAAAATTAATTTAAAATGCAGAAAAAAATTGAAATATGCAAAATTTAATAAGCATTTAAAGGATATATTTAGTGTTTATCGGTTGTATCAGTTGGTGAGTCATCGGTTTTCCATTTCTGAGGTTCCCGGTTCGATCCCAGGTCCCGACAGGCGGGAAATTTTCGGACGGGTGGTTCTTATGCGGGGAGCGCGAAGGACACTGCCATGGTGTGGGACTCCAGTGTGGCGGATACTGTCATGGTGTGGAACTTTCCTTGGGGCTCTCCTTTGTCCTCCTCGTTCTTATTCCGCGGTGTGTCCACCCTCATGTCGTCTCACTTCATCCATTGTTCAGGCTGGCCTGCGCGACAGGTCTGTCTATGAGGCAGGGCAGCTGGCTCCGATAAGTTATTGGCGCCAGCCTCATCTCATCCATATCTAACGGTGCCTCAGGCGGGGTCCACATATGGATTTTCTTATTCATTTAATGTTTGTCATGTACCTTCAACCCCTGGGTTCAACTCACATCGAATTCACTTTTTAAATTTGTCAACTGCTAGCTTTGGGTCACTCCATTTCTAGCTGAAAAATAGTTGTGGCGCAATTTATTTTAAATAGTGTAACATGGAACCTGCGAAGCCACCAACTTCGGGTCATCTCGGACGTTCCTGATATTCCTGAACGGGGCCAGAATTACGGCCGCCCCATACAATCATGTACTCTTGTTTCCGCGAGCCGAAGGCCATATTTGTTTTATAGGAATAAGGCTTGCCAAAACAAACATCTGCATTTATCATTCCATTTATAAAATTGCTTTTTAATTCAGCAATGTACATACATGTTAAATGCGAGATTTACATTTCGTTACCTATGTTTATAAATTTAGTGAAAATTATAAAATTTTTTTACAAATCAAAGTCATACCAATTTTATTTTATTATTTTTCATTTTATAGTGGCATTTTACGAAGTATTTGGAACCCCATTTGACTCGCTATTTTTATTACTATATCAATTTATTATTGACTCGATAACTTTATGCTATTAGTCAAAGATATCCGATTTCAAAAACTCTGTAAAATTAATTATGAAATATTGTGTAGAGCACGAACGCACCTTTTTTTTAAAAGTATTTATGAAAAGTATATGTAATCAGGCCAAGCCTTACTATGACCTCTTATTATTCAGCACACACATCTAATTTTATTTTATTGAACGTTGAGTCTTGTTGCCAACTTCGGTCTTCACAGCTATTCTTCTGAAATTTGTCAATTTCTCGTGCCAGTTAAACAGGTATGCATTTTTTGCGCGAATCAACACTCTTTTAAATACCATTTACCGTGTTTGTTACTTCTCTGCTGCATTTAACAATAACATTGACCCCACAGTCCCAAGAATTCGGTAATGACTTCCCCCAGCATGTTCGTCTTTGAATTTCCCGATGACTTTTTTGTTTACTGGATAGTAGCATGGATGAGCAGCGTGGTACCCATTGGCATTGAAGGTGTTCATAAATCGTGGATCTTTGGTCAAGTCCTAGTAAATATCAGGGGTTAGGATCTCGAACACGAGGAGTTGGTGTCCATGTAAATCAATCCTAAGCCTGTTTGGCATTCTGGCAACATCATATTTATCATAATGGAAATGGTAAATCAGTGGTTTAGATTAGTCTAAGAAAACCTTTCTCTCGTCCATCTGGATCTCCATTATGATAATTATAATATTCGTAAATGTCTTATCTTACTAAACACATATACCCAGTGAGGTAGGAGTGTCAAGGATCTGTAGACATATGCCCAGCTAGGCAAGAAGTGTCTTGAGACCGTTGGGTGTGCGAGTGCGAAAAAATAAGCGAGTTAAGGTACTCGCATACACGGCGGACATGAAGTCCATAAGTGGGATAGATTTAGTCCAATAACATAATAAACGTCATTACATCGACTACGAATGATCCGAAGTATGGAACATACACTCTAGAGTATGTCGCAACTCCAGTGATGGCCCCATTGCTGGGGACTGGAGCATGCAAACACTGTAGTTGTTGTACTTCTTAAGATATGCCTGTCCCCACATTCTGTTGTTTGATGTATGAAGCCAGAAACTTGTCTACGCCATGTGCGGACTTCGTATGTCTAAGCCTCGATAATGCAGCATTGTAAAATGATCAAGGCACAACCCACGCGAAAAGCTATCCGTCGAACCACCTAACCGGCCTCATGCAGTCCTACAATACGGCTTCATCGTAACATCTCCAACTGTTGACATGCCGCCTGCTCTCGGCGTCTCAAGATACTGCGAGGCTGGATGTACTTGATACAATCGACAACCGTGCCCTCGCTACTTGGTAAGGGTCCTCTTATGTACAAAGGTGCTACAACTTACATACTCTATAAGTCATGTGCTTCGGTGACGCAATGCAGTTNAAGGGTCCTCTTATGTACAAAGGTGCTACAACTTACATACTCTATAAGTCATGTGCTTCGGTGACGCAATGCAGTTGTCATTTACAATCATTTGCACACACCTCCTTAGGTATTACATATGGTCAACAGGTCGCTTAGTTTTACCGTTGTTTTCCGGGTGTTTCATTTTCTCTGACATACATCGCTATTTGCTAAAAGTCTGGGAGTCACATTTCTTACGAAATTGAAATTTTTGTCCAAATACATTATTGACCATAGACTCATAAATTCATGTTGAATATAATGTAGGTATATCCGCAGTAATGTTACACATAAACTTATAATTTAATGATTAATTTTTAATGGACGGAAATCCTGGACTTTAGTCTTTTCAACAAAAATTACACTGCCTGTTCGTGTTCCAAGTTGGCAGCCCTGCGTAAACATAACAAACGTTGTTGAATAATATTTCAGTACCGTTCATTGTCGACTTATTTATAATCAGTTTAACATCACATCTTTTGGGGTACGATGGATGAAATTAATTTGTTCTCCTACAACTGTTCTGGTCAGAATAAAAATCACACACATTGTGAAGTCTATAAGACATAAACAGATTAAAGAAAATGTAGCTTTTATTCCCAATTAGGAGTTCGTAGCTTTTTGGGTTGTGGCAGGGAATTCACCATTATCAGAAGAAGTCTCCGTTAACATGCTCGAATTTACAGAATACCACAAATCACAGAATTAATCATTCGTAGCAGTCTCTCTTAAATTGATTGTTTTGGAAGTGAGTCCAGCAAGTCCAGTATTTTACAATTTAAAAAAACCGCTGGCAAAAGTGTTATAAGAAAAATTCTAAGTCAGTTGAATTTCAAGGCTTAAGGAATACGCTAAAAAGTATATTATGCAATAAGTAGATTTTATTATTTCATTTATGGGCAACAGAGCTCAGGGACTGTTACAGCAAGACCCTTCATTAATGGATTAGCTGAATACACATTTGTCCGTCACCCTAATTTTCAAAACATCATTCAACTATCAGGTTTAGTGGCTTATTCTGGTGCAAAAATATCATTAAAGGAAGGAAAAGTCAAGGACTTGAAGAATATTATCCGGTACATCGATGAAAATCTCAGACAAATTAATGAAGATATAACAATGTTCGCAAGCGCACAGAAATGCCATTCATTGAAAAGACGCCAGTTTTAACAGTTCTGTCAATTTTTAAATTTGTATCCTGTATGANCGCACAGAAATGCCATTCATTGAAAAGACGCCAGTTTTAACAGTTCTGTCAATTTTTAAATTTGTATCCTGTATGAGACTGTGTATTTATCTGTATTTTGACAATTTTATTTTAAAAAAAAAGTGAAATAAATTTTGCATTATATTTATTTACAAACGCCAAGTAATTTCATTCCAGAGCGTTGTTTTATNGCACAGAAATGCCATTCATTGAAAAGACGCCAGTTTTAACAGTTCTGTCAATTTTTAAATTTGTATCCTGTATGACTCTGTGTATTTATCTGTATTTTGACAATTTTATTTTTAAAAAAAAGTGAAATAAATTTTGCATTATATTTATTTACAAACGCCAAGTAATTTCATTCCAGAGCGTTGTTTTATATATTCCATGGTAACATTTCTCAATGTAAAATGTAAAGTATCAAAATACTCGTTAATTGTTAAAAGGGCAGAAGTCCATAATAAAAAAAGGTCCTAATGGAGTTCCTAATTCAAGGAATAGTTTAAAAACACTCGAAATACGAAACTTAACTAATGTTGAAAGTCTGATAAATTCCAGACTTCCTTTAATTGCTAGAAAAATGTTTTTTGACCCACCTGTAAAATTTGTATTTCTAGACATACTTCCATTTAACAAATAGTGATTTATATGTGTGTGCATATATGTTTATACATATATATTTATACAGACATACAGCATGCGACCAAAATAAACGTCAAGGCTTTTGGGGACGCAATGCTTACATATTAAGATTGAACGCAGGTACAGAAACACATAATTTCTTATACGTGATTCACAAGTTTACATGAAACCAATGAAATTTTTCAACACAAACATTATTACTATTCAGCTAGAATTGACATATCACAATTCACTCTTTAACGAAAATGACGCGGTATAGAATGTTATTTAAATGTTATTTACTCGTAAGGAAAGTAATGTAGCGTGATGTATTTCACTGACTAATTATTGACCCTGCTCAGTTCTGACAACTTGTTTCTGCTACTATAAGAGGAATGAACGTTTTTTTTTTTTCAGTAAAAGGCAGGTTTTATTTATCTTCATCCTTTTCTCGTTCGATTAGTTCACACTAAATGTGTTGATTTGGAAGTTACAGGCGTGAAAATGTTGTAATGTAGGTAATATATAATCGAAAAAAACATTTGAATATTCTTCACTTTCTTAGGGATTTTAATTTGGAAAATATAGCCAGCCTTTTAAAGCAAAGAACATAGCGATATTCTTTCGGATAACTAAGCTATTGAGGAGTCTCTGAGAACACATTTGACCCCTTTTCCCTCTTTAAAAAGATGAATTTAAAAAAATCATTACAAAAAGATTGCAATTTATATTGAGTGCTTAGAAATGTTGGGGCATAATGTTAAGGGGTGGTAGGGCACGCCGAGACAAATATTTTTATATAAGGAAGATTTGTTCGGAAACTCGCCCTTACTGAGTTACATGCGCTCCCCGTTTGAATTCGGCGCGCTGACGGGGCCAATCACGTGCGTGCCGGAGCAGCAGACGACAGCCCCCAGTGCAACGCAGAGCACATGCTAACGAAGAGATATGAAGCATGGCTCACCTTTACAGGGCCTGTTCGAAGTGCGATCCTCCGATTTGGAAGCAGGCGTTAACATGACCATCCATGTTGTTATACGTTCTCTGTCTAAAACCCCGTGTGTTACTCACAGGCTGGCGGCAAGTCCTCCTCAGTACGCCTCGGCAACCAGGCGAGTTGTTGCCGTGAATCACAATGAAGCAGTCACGTTCGGAAGAAGGCTGGCTCGGCTCTGACCTGCTCCGCACCGCGTACTCTGTTCGGCTCGCAGTTAGCGCGCCAAATTCAAACGGCGCGTGCATAGTTTGACGCCTGTTGTTCAGTAAGGGAGCGTTTTCGGACACATGTTGCTAGCATCAAAATGTTTGTCTCGGCGTGCCTTACCTCTCCTTAAAATCATGCACAACAGTTTCCGAACACCTAGAATAGGTTACCTTGTGAAGCAAAGAGAATAACGATATCTAATCGCGTTAATGTGCTGTTGAAATGTCCTCTGAAACACATTTTACCCCTCTTCACTTTCTTAGAGTTTGAAGTTAAAAATGATTCTAATTTTTTTTAGGTATTTATATAGGATACTTTTGAAGCTAAAAGTACAAAGATATCTCATCGTGTTAATTTGCTATGGAGGAGTTCTCAAAAACACAGTTAACCTATTTTCACTTCTTAAGGGTTGAATTTCAAAACATCCAAGAAATAGTTTTTAGGTATTTATACAGACTACCTTTTGAATTTGAGAACTACAATATCTCATTNTTCAAAACATCCAAGAAATAGTTTTTAGGTATTTATACAGACTACCTTTTGAATTTGAGAACTACAATATCTCATTGGGCTAATGAGTTATTGATGAGTCCTTGAAAACCTATTTTACCTCTTTTCACCCTACTATGTACTGAATTTCGAAAAATCCTTTCCTAGTGGGTGTCTGCACCCTAAGAGGCATCCTTATTTGAATTTGCATGCTTTTGCTTCCAGAGGTTTGGGCTGTGCGTTGATGAGTGAATAATTTTTATCGTTCCGCAACTTGTGGGTAGCGTGCTAGATAAATTTATTCTGAAGCTATGGTTAATGGTATTCGATAAATGTTTAATGCACTTGAAAATGCTCATAAATTATTCTGTAAAAAAACTGTGTGTGTGAGTGTCTGGACTCTGTGAGATGAATGTTTAATGGCCAGCCTGTGTGAAAGGTGACAGGTGCAAGTAGTTAAAGAATGATGACGGCGGGTGTTACGGCTGACCTTGCACTGACCACGACACCTTTCACTCAGGTCAAAGTTCCCAAGACCAGCAGATCTGCCCAGACACAAGCATCAGCGCCACGACGGACTACACACAGCAGGTAAGTGCAGTAGAGAAGCTGTCCCTTCGATGCGAACATAGACGGTCACTTGCGTGTGCGATGCCATGGAAAACCGGTCCAGAGTCTGACTGGCAAGTGAATGCTGTGCAGCAGCGCTGCCTTACACTATGTTCATCTCCTGGTACCGGCTGTGGATTGGCTAGTTTACTGGCGCAGGCAATTGGAGATTGTTGTACAGGTTGTAGTCCAGGAACTATATTCTTACGTATTCCGTGTCTGCTGTCAGTGGTGAAGAACTCTGTACACAGTTGAAGAATAAATTAAAGATACCTTTTTAGCCTACTTTCCGAAGGAAAATAGGCTTATGCAATCACCCTGATGTCTGTCTGGAATGTATGCCCACCCTAATAACTTTTAAACCCGATAACTGAATTTCATTATAACTAGATACACGTACAGAATTTAGTAATGAAATCTGACTTTTATGGTTTTCAATCCCTCCGGGTACTTATTTTCGAAATGGCGACATATTACAACATTTATTGCAATATGCTATATTTTCGAGAACTGTTTCACCGATTTTAACCAAATTTGGTACGCTGATAGTGAATGATGTAAGTGTTGAAATTAGAAAACAATATTCTAATTAGTCTGCCATTTTGGAAGAGAGTGCAAGTTAAAAATAATAAGTGTTTCCATTATGTCTTGGAAACCATCTAACCAATTTAAACCATATTTGGTATTTTGACAGTGCACGATGTAAGNAGTGTTTCCATTATGTCTTGGAAACCATCTAACCAATTTAAACCATATTTGGTATTTTGACAGTGCACGATGTAACTAATAAATTTATAGAGCGATAATGCTACCGGTCTGTCATTTTGGTAGAGAGTGCAAATTGAAAAAATTAAACTTTTCCATTATAACTAGGGAACCATTTCACAGATTTAAATCGAATTTGGTACGTTCACACTGCATGATCTAAGTATTTTATTTAAAAACAGTTAATGTTGTTTGTGCATCATTTTGGAAAATAATACAAATTGGAAAATAAAGCTTTTACATTATGTCTTGGGAACCATTAACCCAATTTAAACCAAATTTGGTATTTTGACAATGCACGATGTAAGTATTGGATTTAATAAGTGATAATGTTATTAATCCACCATTTTGTAAGATAGTGCGATATGAAAAATATGGCTTTTACGTTATACCTCGGCAACTACACAACCGATTACTGCCATATTTGGCATATAAGTAATACGATTGAAGGCCATGTTCATAAATACAGTTTAAATGGGTATGGCACTTATTTCAAAATGGCAACAATGTAGATATTTTTGGTTCATTTGAAATATCTACAATACCGTTTGAGCAGTTTCGACCATAATTGTTATGCTGAAAGTATCTTTTAGAAGCATCAAATGTGTCAAGACATAGTCATTTTTGTATGCCGTTTTGTAAGACAGCGTCACGAGAAAAATATTTTAAATTTCATATGTAGGGAAACAATCAACAGATATCTACTAAATTTGATACCCAGGTAATATAACAGTACGTCACATAAACCCACGTGTATTAGTGGGACAGACAGTTATTTTCAAAATGAAGACCAGATTAACATTATAGACTACTATGCTATATCTCTGANAAACCCACGTGTATTAGTGGGACAGACAGTTATTTTCAAAATGAAGACCAGATTAACATTATAGACTACTATGCTATATCTCTGAAACAATGTAACCAATTCCAACTTAACTTTTTATGCTGGCANAATTTCATATGTAGGGAAACAATCAACAGATATCTACTAAATTTGATACCCAGGTAATATAACAGTACGTCACATCAACCCACGTGTATTAGTGGGACAGACAGTTATTTTCAAAATGAAGACAAGATTAACATTATAGACTACTATGCTATATCTCTGAAACAATGTAACCAATTCCAACTTAACTTTTTATGCTGGCANAGATTAACATTATAGACTACTATGCTATATCTCTGAAACAATGTAACCAATTCCAACTTAACTTTTTATGCTGGCATTATATATACAAGCATCCAATAAGCTAATATATAAACTATTTTGCCATGCATTTTGGAAGATGGCACTGCATTAAATTGTAGTCCGTCTTAATTTATGACTTAAGGAGGTAGTGACATATTTTTTCAAATAACATTCATGTAAACATTTTAGGTTAGTAAGTTATACGTCCCAAACAATCTCAACCGACTTTAATACGTAGCAGTATCTATGACAAACATAGCATTTGCCAATATAGTAATGGAAATAGCAGAACATGAGAAACTTGAGCTTTCATGTCTAATGTCTGGGTCTAACCAATCGATTCCCATCGAACTGTGCACATAAGTAGTGCTACATTAGGTCATGTTTTAAGTGCGTATGGCTTTATTTAAAGTAGAGCAGTCATATCAATTATTTAGATAAGTCTATCATATCTATGATACAATTCAACCGCTTTCAGTCAAACTTAATATGCTGACAGTAGCAATTATAAGAACCAAATATACTTATAGAGATTATATTTTGCGGACTTTTTATAATATAGTGGCAGGTGATAAAATGCATTTGTGCCGTACCCCGGGAATCAATAACCAAATTCCCCCCCCCTTTTTTTCTAATGTTGCACACTAGTAGTACTATATTAGACCAGGGAAGCCTACATAATTGAAGTGGATCATATATATATATATATATATATATATATATATATTCAAAACGGTGCAATATAAAATATTTAGATAATTGAATCATATCTGTTAAATAACTTGAGAAAGCCAAGCAAACATTTTATGTTGCCATTATGACGCGTGGAAAGATTACAGAAGAAGGAACATTCTGTAGCGAGGCACTGTGAACCATTAAGAGGACCGTTGTGGTGCTTATATAATACAAGTTCGTACAGACAATTGGGTTTCATCCATCATCAGTTTGGCTTCCTAGCTTCGTGAGCATGGTGCTATGGCTGTTTAGATGCTAGAAAATTCATGGGCTATACTATGGCTTTTTCGGTGCCCACGGTGATGCGAATTTTATTCTGTATTTTAACTATTAATATTATATTCTATTCATGCTGTTACTATATCTAATGACCAAAATCACATGAGTAGTAGAGTGAAACAACATAATTTTTCACACATAAGATAATGTACGGAAAAATCAGTTGCAAATCCTAAAATACTTCGATACTAATGAATTTGCTTGTATGCACATTTCTGTAATTTTTATTAATTAATTTAAACATATCTGTATTTTTTTACGTGGGGTAAAAAATTCCTTTCTCGTTGGATTTTGTTGGAATCTCTGTGAATGGGCTCTGTCATAATATATTCCCAAACTTGCTAGCCACATGCCAACATTTGTGGCAACGTACCATGCTAAGTAATTTCAGTAGTGCTATATTTTGTAATTATATGTTGTTTTAGGATTAACTGCGAGCTCAGTTTCATTATCCTAGACATAACCTAAATTAAGACAATTATATATTTATATCATTGGTTTGTAGTACATCATGACTCGAACACCTACTCTTGCAAAATAAGATGCACAAAGAAATGTAAACTCCCTAGGTCAAAATAGATCTGCTGCTAATAAACACTCGGAAAGAGGATCTTCAACAGAACATACGAAGACGCAGAAGAGACACTATATGAGGTTTCAGCAAGGTCCAGCGACATCACAAGCCAACATTGCGTTGGACTACATACATCTATTAATGTTCGACGTAAGATTCATTCATAGAAAAACAATAATCCCAATATACAAAAAATTAGTGTGTCTGTATGTGCGTGTATCCTTAAAGTATTCGAACATATTATGCCAATCAGTGCAATGAAACTTACTTTACAGCCAATAATGAACATGTAACCCAATAAACATGGAACGCAAAACTTAACAAAAGGTGAACTAGCAAGTTCACTGCGCAGTCACAGAGACTTGAGAATAAAGACGAATGCGGTGTTTAGTTTCTTAACAAACAAGCGAACACATTAATTTCATGACAACAAATGCGGAAGATGTTTACAAATTCTGACTTACGCCACTAATTGCACTCTTTTGTTCTCGTGTAAAAAAGACAGATTCCAAATTTTTTGATATCAACCTTACATGGCAGGAAATAACCGTTCAACAATGTATATGTCTGTTGTGTGACAGAAGCACTGATTGGTGGTTGACATGATACATAAACTGTTGCTACATAAAGAAACAACATTAGTAAATGAAAATGTGACTAACATTGCTCAATTTTCGCTGGTTCTTGTGATGAAGTGACAACTAAACCTTTATTTAAGTACAGTTCTGTCTCAAGATAAGAGTGCTTTACAAAAAGTACATGATTTCAGTACTAGTAAGTAAATAACAAGCAAGACGCTAACAGTAAATATTCAGAAGAATGTTTCTTTCTGTGCATTTTAGGAAGGTTATAATTTTTCGGGAAAATGTTTCTTTTCTAAGATAAAAATTGATGTAGGCTGGTAATACAGAGAATATACCTGAAACTCTATAAAAATAACGTATTATTAGTTCGCATTATAAATATACAGAAGGCCAAACTGCAAATTTCTCTTACATACTTGGAGCCACGATGGCTGAGTGGTTAGATTGCTCACCTCCCACCAAGGCCAACCGGGTTTAATCCTCGGCTGGGTCACTCCTGGATTTCCGCCAGTGAGAATCGTGCCAGTCGATGTAGCTGGTCGGAGGGTTTCCTCGGGGATCTCCCGTTTCCCCCACCCTTCCATTTTGGTGATGCTCCATTTCCACCTCTTTTCAGCCTCATCGGCTCTAAAGAACTCGTTGTTAACAGCTGCCCAAATCTCTCAACTCAACTCTTATCATACCTACTTGGGTAGTTTGTTAGTCAATTTCTTGCTGCCACCGTCGTTTGGACTGTATCATATTAATATTTAATATACACATGCAGAGTGTATCATGTGGTAATATGTCAAATCAGAAAAGAAAATAATGGTTTGCATATATTATATAGTCTAATTTAAATAAGAAATGACTTCCGTGTACGTGAATTCTACAGAGCCCGTTTATATACACAAGTAATTAAGAATTCAATGCAGTTTATCGATACGGTTTATGTAAAGTGGCATCTGTCTTTGTAGGTGCTTTGTACGGGTAGCTGTGATTAACCATCCACTTCATTCAAAGAAGGGACAGCGATGGCTATGCGGGACAACAGGATCCAGCAGCCTACCGAATACTGGCTCAATATGCAGACATTTTTCCTGAGCATCTGGGGGTGCTGGCCTCGAGGGAGGTACAACATCTACTACGTCTATAGTGCATGTTTTGTGGTCATCTACGCCAACCACTTTTACTCGTCGTTCTACGGCATCTGCCAAGTGTTGGGCGATCTGGACAAGGTACTAACTTTCGCCAACAACTCGTCCATCACGATGCCATCCAGCCTGATCTTTCTGACGGTGCTGACCCACCGCGGCAACATCCGGAGTCTGTGCGAGGCAGTGAATGCCTTTTACGACCAACCAGAGGTGGCGCACCATCTGCATCTTCTAGAGAGAACACGCAGGTACATACATGTAGTGTTGGTATTGTAAGTGTGGCTCCGAATTAAACTGATACAGTATTCTAATTCTGAATCTCTTTAATCATGTCATGATTTGTGGCTTACTTGAAATTTACTTCCATAGCCTTGTAGTTTCAATGTAGAAATGTATGTTACTTGAGTATTGGTGTTTATTTCTTTGTAGGATTATGAGAAACCTGACGATCGGTACACTGACCATGGGTGTGCTTGACTCTCTGATGTGGAGCCTGAACGAGAGGAGTGTCACCTCGGTGTTCGTGTACGTGAACCAGACGAACCTTCTTCCCTTCGACCGTTACCTGCCCTATGAGCCGAGTGAGTCCACACTGGGCTACTACGTCGCATTTTTTCTTTTCTCCTTCGAGTTCACACTCAGCGTGTGCACGTTCTTGTCCACCGACATGACGTCCTTGGCACTGCTCGCCTACGGGTCAACGCAGCTCGAGATCCTGCTACGCTGCCTCGCGCACCTGCGCCAGGACTCTGTGGAACACCTGAGGACAGTGCAGTCTCGAGTCGTCAGACCCACTTACAGCCAGGATATCTCCAAGACACAGAAAGGAGAGTATTTGTGCTCAGATACTCTCTCCATGGAGGCCCGTGGCCAGAAGACTTTCTCAGCTGAGGACCATGGCTCTAATATCGTCTCAAAGGAGGCCCACAAAGAAGCTGCCGGTATAAATGATATTCCTGAAGTGGAGATCGTCGCTGAGATGAAACGCCGCCTGGCGGTTCTCGTCGAAGTGCATAGGTCCATACTTCGNGTCTCAAAGGAGGCCCACAAAGAAGCTGCCGGTATAAATGACATTCCTGAAGTGGAGATCGTCGCTGAGATGAAACGTCGCCTGGCGGTTCTCGTCGAAGTGCATAGGTCCATACTTCGGTAAGTATGTTATTTAGTCATTGTGTTTTATTCTTAATGGCAAGTGACACACATGAGTCCCAAACAGTTGCACTGCAGTTTTTGTCTTTCATTGATATTAACCTATCAATGAAAGGTGAAATAAAATTAGTTATAAATGCATGGCTGGACAGAGAAATTTAAACACCCCCAAAATATTGATAACATTTTGCTGCCTGTTATCGATAGCTATTAACTGGAAACGTAAGCAAAATATTGTAATAACACCTATATTGTGCTACTGAAACACATTATACAGGTAAAAATGCTGTGAGGCAATTCCTTTTGCAAATCGAGACAGAAAACATTATACAACCTATGTACTACAGTAACTGGCGAGGGAGCTAGGTACCCTTGAAATCAACATTTCATATAGTTTAATTTAATTCAAAATAAAAAAATGTACTTAAAAAAAAAAACATTTCCGTGAACACTGTTGTCTTAAATCGAGATCTTAAATCTACGAAATGTTGTTGGGTAATACAATCCCCATTCATTGATAAAATAGGGAGTGTCATGTTATTATCCAACAAATGTGATTAATTCTTAGGGGTTCGTAGCTTTTGATAACTTAATATTTATTTGTACATTAATGTACAAAAACGGTTGTCGAGGAAACAGACAAAGTTTGTAAGGATACCTCTGGCAGGTAAGCGACAGCATGTCCATTGTGGAATTGTTTCATTTCATAAACAGGGCTTACATTTTAATGCGAAACGTATCCTGCGTACGTAATAAAATTATATCACTGCATAAAAGTGTATATCAAGTTATTTGGATTGTTTAAAGTGTCTCACATATTGTCAGCAATAAACGGATTTCACTTTAACTAGCATTGTTATAATATCCTAAAGCGCAGAGGTACGATTTGGGAAACTGCAATATCGTACGACTTAGGCAACATGTCATCCAACAAAACAGATGGAACATACCATTAACTATATACAATCAAATTTTAACAATTTTAATATTCAAAGAAATATTTTCTTTAGAATTAAAAATACATATAAACAAAAATTTGTTACTTTTGAAATTTGCATGCGCTTGCAAATGGCATTCTGAAACTACATCTAGAGGTGCAAATAAACAAAATATCTGACAATAATGCAAAATGTGGTACCACGGTCTCATTATTTACTTGAATGGGTGGGAACAACGAGAGGTTTAATTATTACTACCCACAAGAGCGCAATGGTATTCTCATTCCGTGAAATACAGAGATGTTAAGAAGCGGCACGAAACAGGCAAACTTCCCCTATATATATACACAGCAGTAACTCTAATGAAACTTCCTACCACTGATAGTTTCAAAATTTAATTGAATTAATCGAGTTATTAAAAGGAAGTAAGGCACAGTACTATGAACGCAGGAGGGAATTGTGTCGAACCAAATTCGTAATTAGTAAACGTTTTGTCTTAACGATCCAGACATTTCTAGTAGTATTCGCCTCACTAGGTGACCGTAACTGTGAAATACTTTCTCGTATTTTAGACTTTTGCCATAGAAGATCGTCAATTTATTTCTCACTTTGTGTCCCACAGCATTCTTTCAATTTACTCTCTCACTGAAAGTCACCGCACTACAACCAAGCTATTTGAACAACGACCATGTACCCTCATGTAAATGCAATTGCTTTTCATACTCGCATATGTCACGTGCTTATTGCATTCAGTATACTGGGAGAACCGCAAGCTGGCCTGAATCTAATTGTTGACAGGTCGCTCATTTTTCTTCTCGCTTGTCGAGCAATGCGCAGCTGCGCGAGGAAGTGCATCCGCAGGCAACACACGATTGCCTACACATCACTTAGTCTAGCCCCGGCTGCCACAGCCGAAAGACATAACTCTGGAGCGTTTTGTGCGAGCCGATTGTTACACAGGAAGCCGCTGATGACTCGCACCTATGCCCGGCGTCGTCTCTAGCGGTGAAAGCAACATCGTCACCGGACCACGGATCTGTGGAAGAAGGTCTCCTGGAGTGTCGCGGCACACTCATTTAAGAACTATTGACATTGTCTTATGTCACTTTAATAATTTGAGTTGTACGGCGTTATGTTTCATGCATGGTTATGCATTTCTCTGANGTTATGTTTCATGCATGGTTATGCATTTCTCTGAAGAAAAAACTACGTAATGAGAGAATGTGGGAAGTGAATTTATTTTGTTTTCTTATGTCAATATATGGTTACATTTTGCAATGATTGTGTACTGATACTCACTTATTCAGATTATTTTAGGGGGTTTGTATAAAAACAGATCGCTGGTAATAGTTAAATATCTTCGTATTTATTAGCGGCTCAGTGAAGTAGAAAATATTCATTCTATGCTTTATTAATCATACCAGTAGAAGATAAATGTTATAGTAATTTTGTGTGATTTATCTCATGTGCATTCTCATCACAAATCCCGTGTTTGATTAAGTGTTTTAGGTGTTCGGTGAATATTCCAAATAGAGCAAATTGATGTGAAAATGTTTCCTGCACTTACCTTTTTACTGATTTTTTTGCTATTCATATTGCAAATAGCAAAATTCCTAATCCCAGTAAACGTATCTTAAGTGTTTACGAAGCACAGATAACTACGAATGACCAGGAATAACCATTTGGCAGGGAAGGTGTATGGGGGAATTTCAGACCATTTTACGCTTGTAGTCCCTATTAATTACGCGTCCTTCACAGAGATTGAGCTGTCAAATATGTGTCCAATTAAGACCATATTTAATAGCAGAGTAATATATCAATATGAATTTAAATGATGAACAAAAAAAANAATATGTGTCCAATTAAGACCATATTTAATAGCAGAGTAATATATCAATATGAATTTAAATGATGAACAAAAAAAACAGAAATGTAGATTATACGAAATTGCCATAATCGCAAGAATTGTGTCAAAATATTTTCAAAAAATTCTNAAAAAACAGAAATGTAGATTATACGAAATTGCCATAATCGCAAGAATTGTGTCAAAATATTTTCAAAAAATTCTTCATCTCAGTGTTTTATTCCAACGTAAAATATTTCCGCTGTCACCAGGGAAAATGGTGGCGGGGGAGGGGGGATGAGTATACTTCAGTCTCGTGTTCTGTACAGATTTTCTGACCCAACATTGAAAAAATAATGTCAGGTTAGACAAACGTTGCATTTCAAGAAACTTCTTTGTAACATTCCTCTGAAGGCAAAAATAATTAAGCTAAACCAAACAAATCCTTTGATAATATTGTTTTGGGCTGCATATTAAATTTAATGAACTTTTATGTTTTATTAAACAATAAATGTAGTTTCATGTTAGCGACCGAGTGCTTCCGAGGGATCTCACAGGAAAACCTAGAAGGCACCCGGACACACCTTCACCCGATGTGCGATACTCAACACTCACAACATAACACGCATTGCTTATGCTTAGAAATGTACTAGAAAGTATCTAGTTGAAACATTATTAAAACAAATAAACCTTCTGTGTACATACACGATGATTTGAACAACAATAAGATGAAACCGATTGCACCACTTTTGCCTCAAGTGACTATTAAATACAGTTTTAAAATACTTTTAGTTAAAAATGTATAATTAACTACTTGCTATTAAGTAACAAATAGAGTGATTTGTATAATGCAGACCTTGCACCTCTGAAAACGCTGTTGGTAATATCATCTCCCTTCGTTATGTAAATTGGGGTTGACACACCATGTTCGCAAGAAACTTTGTAACACCAAGCTGTAAACGATTGAAAACAAATTATGAATTTGCATATTTAAATTAACCCACAAAGGTAATAATAATCGCCGTCAAAAACTGCAACCTTTAAACAATTAGAAAAATAAATAATTTTAAAATTCCGTAATAACGTCAGTAAACTTTCGCAGTTGTTACAATTAAAACATTTAAACAAACTGCTCTTGTTTTACTCTACATTAATCCAGCAATTAGAAACAATATTAATTCTAGTATAATTTATAAACAGCTATTGACGATTATAAAATATACACTTTACATTATTCCTACAAAAGGGATTAATTTATACGCTAGTTTTAAATACAAAAAATATTTTTAAAAGGTTTATAATATAAACATTTGCACATAAACTTAACGCAAAATTACAAAGTCATCTTATAGGCGATACGTATCTTAATAAGCCGAGAATACCCCAACTGCCTCTGCTCTCTACCACCTAATATTTCTTAAACATCCATTTCTCTCCATTCATCACTATGGTTCTGCAACATCCCAGTTCAGGAAATGGTAAGCTTCAATGAATCCAATAAATGTTCAAATTCTTAAGACAATGTTCACGCAGTGTAAACGCACACAGTCGAAGAAGCGTAGCTGACTTCATGTTGACTGCACTCTTCTGCCGTCGCGGGCCTTCAGGCTACTGCCGTTTGTGCTTACTTTTAACGGCATAACGTCTTAAAAAATACACGTGGAAAGATTTGCGGGTGTAAGATTTTGCTTCGTTTGCGTGTAGATTCATATGAGACTGTCACTAAATTCCGTTATAATTTGTGTAGCACCCTTCGTATAACTCATGTATGTTTTACCATATATATATATATAAGGTGTATTTTTAAAATTTATTTCCTTAATGCTTTGAAATTAAGTGATAAATACCTGTTTTACATGCAATGATTTAATAATTGGTATCGATAATGCTAGATAATAATTTGTTTAGAACGCCTTGCCAATTATCATGTTCGACTTGAGTGCAAAAATTGTTGATTGCTTCGAAAACAATAAAATAGTTTCATTTCAGGTACATAAATGATATCGAGAACATGATCGGTATGCTGATGATCGTCGTATTCTTCGCCTTGACATTCATGATCTGCCTCTCTCTCTTCCAAGGTGTGGTAAGTTTTTACAAGACAGATACTATATAAGTCTGGCCCCTGCACTGTCCTATAATTTATTTACCATAAAAAAGCAATTTATGACTCGTACCATGACCAGAACCANAGCAGCACTGTCCTATAATTTATTTACCATAAAAAAGCAATTTATGACTCGTACCATGACCAGAACCAGCCAAATGTGCCAAAGTACAACATAGTTTACACCTTAATCTATTTAATGTTAATGAAAATTTATTTAACTGATTTTCAGTAATCATCATTTTCTTATCTCATTATTTAATTTATGAGAGCTGAATTTGAGGCACTACCTAATTCATCCAAATAGATATTTACGTATTAACATCGAACATTAATTCGTGTATACTACAATATATTTGTGCCAATAATCCTGCTTTTATCATGCCACTACATTATATAGATTTCTTTTACTAATAAAACAACTTTGTACCGATAGTTGTGAACACACACACACACACACACATACACACACATACACATATATATATACATATCCAAACCAATATTATAAATGCGAAGGTGTGTTTGATTGTTTGTTTGTTTGTCCTCCTTTCACGTCGCAATGGAGCAACGGATCAACATGATTTTTGTACAGAGATAGTTGGAGGGCCGGGAAGTGACATAGTCTACTTTTTATACCGAAAAAATATCTCACTCCCTCAAGAAATGTTTTTAGTAAAAATAGCGCACGGGGTAAAATGCTGCGTCAATGTAAGTTGCTAGTGTGGGACGAAAGCACAATGTCACACAAAAAAGCGATAGAGGCCCTAAACCGAACTCTACAGGATATATGAAACAATAGTGACATTATGGGAGGAATAGTTGTATTACTGGCTGGTGACTTCCACTAAACTCTACCGGTGATTCAGAGGGGCACACCTGCAGATGAAATCTAAGCCTGTCTCAAGTCGTCAAACTTATGGGCAAATGTGAAGAAATTCAGCTTGACAACAAATATGAGAGTGCACCTCTACAATGACGTTGATACAGGACATTATGCTGATACAATATTAAAATTGGAGATGGGCGGTTAGAAACAGATGCCGAGGGCTGTGTGTCACTAACGGGGGATTTTAGTAATTTGGTGCAGAGTGATACGGAACTGATTGCTAGCGCTTACCCAGATCTACAAAGAAATATAAATGACGACCAGTGGCTATGTAAAAGAGCGATTCTAGCACCAAAAAATGACATCGTTAGTGCTCTGTTCGGTCTTTATGATCAGTGTCTGTCTACTAACAAATACCGTTATTTATCCCTATAAGTTTGTTACTTTAACCACGCGAGCAACATTCAATGACGAAATTTTTCACCTTGCACTCATTGAAATTGAAAAGCAAGTGCAGACATTGTAGTCCACGCGAGCGGAGCCACAGCACAGTTTGTGTGTGTGTGTATATATATACACTGAAGAGCAAAAAAAACTGGTATAGGCATGCGTATGCAAATAACAGAGGTAATGAACCAATCAGAGTAACGCGATGCGGTCGGCAGCTAGATAGGTTACTGCTGCTACAAAGGCAGGTTATCAAGATTTAAGTGAGTTAGCGTGGTGTTATAGTCGGCGCACGAGAGATGGGACATAGCATCTCCGAGGTAGCGATAACATTTGGATGCTCGCGTACGACCATTTCACGAGAATACCGAGAATATCGGGAATCCGGTAAAACATCACATCTTCGACATCGCTGCGGCCGGAAAAAGATCGTGAAAGAACGGGACAAACGACGACTGACGAGAATCATTAAACGTCACAGATGTGCAACCCTTTCTCAAATTAGCGCAGATTCGATTTGTGGACTGCCCTGCAGGATTCGTGGTGTGAATTGCCTCCTGCATACTTTCAGACATTAGTCGAGTCCATGCCACGTTCTCTTGCGGCTCTTCTGCGTGCTCGTGGGGGCCCTACACGATATTAGACAGGTGTACCAGTTTTTTTGGCTCTTCAGTGTATGTAGAATGACTATGACGGATCGAGTGCAAGGGGACGGGGAACCTGAGCCAGAGCCGACCACCACCATCTAGAAATTTCCCTTTTCCCTCAAAATTTCCCTTTTTTCCCTCAAAAGGTTTCCTTTTCCCCTCAAAAAAGCACCAATCCCCCCAGTTGCAAAAAAGAGCCGCAGAAAGGATCTTTTTGATCCATCGGAAGGAATTGGGAGGCTCACTTCTCGAGGGAAGAGCAGTGGCGGCCATATTGGTTTTATAGGCAAAGTGTATTCCAAATAGATACACAGAGTCCAGGGTCTGGAGTCAGACCTGTCCATCAACCATCTTGTTTCTGTCAGCCATTTTGTCCACCATGTTAGACGTTGGGGTCCTGAACATTGAAATTTGACTTTGACCCCATGCCCATGACCTTAGATGACCTTGAACCCAAAAATTAATAAAATCCAAAGAAATTCTAAAAAAATTATTTTAAAAACATATACAATTATTAAAAAAGATATGAAAATATCAAAAAACCAAAACATTTATAAAAATATTAAAGAAATATATACAAATTCCAAAAAAATTCAAATTTTTTTAAAAGTATTTCCAAAAAACAATTGACTCAAGACTCAAGAACTTTAACCCAAGACTAGACTCAAGACACAAGATCCAAGAGTCAAGACTCTTGACTCTTGACTCAAGACCCAAGACTCACTCAGAGCCTTAACCCAAGACCCTCAACCAGAAATTAAAAAAATTAACACCATTAAAATTTTGAATTATTGCAAATAACCCTGCCTGGAGCGAAAGCAAACATCATGCTCTGTAATTCCCATCTTTCGGCTGCCATTTTATGATGTCGCCCAACCATCATATTGAATCCATGAGACCTTGGACTTGATGTTAAACCTTGACCCCACGATCTTATATGACCTTGAACCCAAAATATTCCAAAAAAATTCCCAATAATTAAAAAAAAAATACTAAAAATTAAAAAACATTAAAATTTTTATAAAAAATTTATTTATAATTTATAAAAAATTATTTAAAAATAATTATTAACAATTTATTTAACAACTTACATTTCCGTAGGTTTCCCCATCACCATGTCCAGTAGAAGACTGACCCTCCTCCAATCATNAGTGGTGCTAATTTCTCGATTTAACCACCAGGCGAGCTGACGAAACAAACATTCTCTCTTGCTCTGTCATGCCATACTCACCATCTTTGAATTAGTTTTTTTCTTAGTTACCTTCCTTTAATTCTCGGTCATTCATTCTTAATTTTGTCACCAAGATTAAGTCACCTGTGCTCCACACACTATCTTACATTGTATTCATGCTCTGCAATTTCACCTCAATTAATTAGCCTGCTGATTACTCGGCCCACTCGAACCACTATCATGGGTTACATCACTTCCACAATATTTTATTATGTAATTTGCTCTTGANGATTACTCGGCCCACTCGAACCACTATCATGGGTTACATCACTTCCACAATATTTTATTATGTAATTTGCTCTTGACCTTTAACCATCTAAATCCTTTTAGTTCATAATTTGCATTTACTATAAAAATTAATATTGTGAATTAGAGCAATACCAGTCATGTAGAAATTTATGTTGGACCTCTCTTCGCCATATACCACACTGAGGCAGATCTAGCCAGGCCCGACTCGACCTTCGCCCTCCCCTCTTTCCAAGTCTCAGGGTCAAAAGTCTACCAATTCAACAACATATTTTCATGTCCGTTGCATCCAACCTGCTTAAAATGCATTATGACGGCAATCCATTCTTAATTTCTGTATTGTTAACTTCAACATTGTACCTTTATTAACATAATGTTGATAGCGCACACCCAGTGATGTGCCTACGCAAGAAATATTTAAGTACTAACTTTCAAATCATTACATTTTGACACACAATTTCATTAATTTTTTTATCGAGCTCAACTAGAGTACCATTATGTAGTAACATATATAAAAACCAAGGGTATCATATTCCCTATATCAGGGAAATAGGCATACTGGAGCGATGTACAACAACACCAGCGAGAAATAAAACATTTTTTCATTGAAATCATACTTCAGACAACAATTATAAAAAAAAACTAATCTCTATAGATTCCATACATTCATGTAATTTATTTACAGCAGAATGCTTACTTTTCACGTAATGAATATAATCTGCTTATACACAGCTTAATACAGTCTGTGCTATCAAGCATCCAACTTGAACCCTTGGCCAAATATTCTTCTTCATGACAAAGTTTTTCTTTCAAGGAATCTACAGCCCCTGGAATGCTATCAACATTGTACAATGCTACGTTCGCAGTCTTGAATGCTCGCCGACTAATTGCTTTATTTAAAGGCTGTGGCTTTTCTTAGGTACAATCCAGCCAAACATAATATTTGATGGGACCTTCTTAAACTTCTTCTGTTGATTGATTATGCTTTACTTTATGTGGTCAAGGTATGTACATATGTTTTTTTTTACCAACAAAGTTATTCTTAATCACGTACTCTTTTAAAATACCCTTGAATGCTGATTGTTTAAGGTAGAATCCATTCGATGTGGTTTCGTCAACAGCCAGTACAGAGCGTTTCTTAGCTGCAGAAAATTTACTTTTACANTAGTACAGAGCGTTTCTTAGCTGCAGAAAATTTACTTTTACAGTTTTTCTTATGTCTCACTAGGTTATAACTGAGTTTGAACAGATGTTTGCACTTGCAACGTCGTTGCATAGCACAGGAAGGACCCTTCACATCACACAAGTGATTCTTTGATGCCTCCTCGCAATTTGTCTATAGACAAATATCTTGTCACAGTAACAGCAACGAAGCCTTGGAGAAGTCATCGATGGTGACANCTCGCAATTTGTCTATAGACAAATATCTTGTCACAGTAACAGCAACGAAGCCTTGGAGAAGTCATCGATGGTGACACTGTGGTAGGTGATCCATCCGAAGATGTCATTGGTACAGCCGACGTCATGCCTGAAGAAGTCGATGTCGACACTGCTGTAAGTGACCCATCCGAAGAAGTCGATGGAGACACTACTGCGAGTGACCATCCGAAGAAGTCGCTGGCACTGTCAGCGTCATGCTCGAAGAAGTCGATGCCAGTACTGCTGTATGTTTTGTTGCTGGACCCGCAACCTTTGTCACTATAATATTTTATAAGTGCTTTCACAAGCTGAGGCGATGTAAATTTCACATCAGTTGCTGTCAAAACAAGCCTCACAACTTGTTCCGACTGCTTATAATATACCCTTATGCAAACCCTATGATGCCATGATGACATTAAACCCATAATATTACGCCAGTAACACATTGTGTGGACATCGACCAGCCAATATTCAAGTTGCCATGTGAATGCAGCTCGCCAAACACGTGCAGGTACTGAGGCATCACATGCAGGAGTCAGTGTATAGGAGTGAGTCTCTGACTCCTGCGGAAGGAGTCAGTCAGCAGGTGTCAATCTTTCCTTCAATACTTTGTAATCCTTACCAATCAGTACCACACGCAATGCAGTTAGCAACGCATGCATCGCAATCAGCACTGTATGCACCACAATCAGCACTCCACGCACCACAATTAGCACCACATGCACCACAATCAGCACCGCACGCACCGTAATCAGCACCACACGCACCCCAATTGCCACCGCACACACCGCAATCCACTCCGCAATCACTTCACATGCACCACAATCGCTTCACGTGCTCCACATGATCCACAATCACCCCAAAATCGCTTCACATGCTCCACATGCTCCATTATGGCTCAACATGATCACAATCGCTCCACATGATCCAGATGCTCCAGAATCACTCCACATGCTCCACTTGCTCCACGCACTCCGCAATCAGCTCAACATACTCTGCAAACAGCTATGCAAACAGCTACAAGAACAGGTGTTGTACCTTGCCTTAGCATGCTTACTTCCCTGATAAAGAGATTATGATAGCATTTGCTTTTATAAAAAATAGATGTGTTACTACATAATGGTACTCTAGTTGAGCACGATAAAAAAATTAATGAAATTGTGTGTCAAAATATAATGATTTGAAAGTTAGTACTTAAATATTTCTTGCGTAGGCACATCACTGGGTGTGCGCTATCAACAATATGTTAATAAAGCTACAATATTGAAGTTAACTACACATAAATTAAGAATGGATTGCCGCCATAACGCATTTTAAGCAGGTTGGATGCAACAGACATGAAAACATGTTGTTGAATTGTTCAGTGTGGTACATGGCGAAGAGAGGGCCAACATAAATTTCTACATGACTGGTATTGATCTAATTCCCCACAATTATTTTTCTAGTAAATGNGCGAAGAGAGGGCCAACATAAATTTCTACATGACTGGTATTGATCTAATTCCCCACAATTATTTTTCTAGTAAATACAAATTATGAACTAAAAGGATTTCGATGGTTAAAGGTCAGGAGCAAATTACATGATCAAAGATTGCGGAAGTGATATAACCCATGATAGTGGTTCGAGTGGGCCGAGTAATCAGCAGGCTAATTAATTGAGGTGGAATTGCAGAGCATGAATACAATGTAAGAGGGTGTGTGGAGCACAGGTGACTGAATCGTGGTGACAAAATTAAGAATGAATGACCGAGAATTAAAGGAAGGTAACTAAGAAAAAACGAAATCAAAGATGGTGAGCATGGCATGACAGAGCAAGAGAGAATGTTTGTTTCGTCAGCTCGCCTGGTGGTTAAATCGAGAAATTAGCACCACTTAGGTGATGGAAATAGAATCTAATATGACAGGCACATACAGCACCCCTTATACTTTAAATAAACGTAAACAAAGATGGGTGTCACCTGGTGGTTAAATCGATAGCTCGCCTGGTGACGAAATCGAAAATTAATACACTAGCACTACCTAGGTGATAAAAAAGTAAACAAATGACAAACAAAANGTGACGAAATCGAAAATTAATACACTAGCACTACCTAGGTGATAAAAAAGTAAACAAATGACTAACAAAAAACCGATATGTCTGGTGGAGTTCATTGGACAGAATGAGTATGGGAGCGGGGGATGGAGGCCTGTCGGTTAATTAACCAATAAAAAATGTTTTCATGAGAGTGAAAAGTTATGATAATGAGAATGATAGGAGGAGGGTCAGTCTTCTGCTGGACAAGGTGACGGGGAAACCTACGGAAATGTAAGTTGTTATATACATTTTTAATAATAACTTTGAATAATGTTTTGTAAAATTTTAGTGGATTTTTATAAAAGTTTAAATAAATTAATATATATATTTTTTAATTTTGGGGAATTTTCGATTTTTTTTGGGTTCAGGGTCAAATAATATCACGAGGTCTAGGTCCAACATCAAGTTCAAGGTCTCTTGGATTCAATATTATGGTTGGGTGACATAAAATTGCAGCCTAATTAAAGGAATGACAGAGTATAGCGCTGGCTTCGGCTTCAGGCCGAGTTATGTTCTAACATTAATAATTTTAATGGTTTTAATTTTTTAATTTCAGANAGCGCTGGCTTCGGCTTCAGGCCGAGTTATGTTCTAACATTAATAATTTTAATGGTTTTAATTTTTTAATTTCAGATTGAGGGTCTTGGGTCATGGGTTTTGAGTCTTGAGCCTTCAATCTTGAATTTGTGGTCAAATTTATTTAGTCTTAANTTGAGGGTCTTGGGTCATGGGTTTTGAGTCTTGAGCCTTCAATCTTGAATTTGTGGTCAAATTTATTTAGTCTTAAGTCTTGCATCAAGGGTCTTGCTTGAGTCTTGGGTTTCGATCAAAGGTCTTGAGTATTGGGTTAAGTCCTGAGTCAAGGGTCTTCAGTCTCAAGTCTTAAGTCATGGGTCTTGAGTCAATTGTCTTGAGTCTTGGGTTAAGGGTCTTAATTCTTGAGTCAATGTTTTTTTGGAATTTTTTAAAAAATTTGTAGAATTTTTTGGGATTTGCGTATATTGTAAAATATTTTTTTATAAATGTTTTAGATTTTTTTTTTTAGATTTTTAAATTCTTTAAAAAATTTCTAAATAATTCATTTAGATTTCTTTTAAATTGTTTGTGTTGAAGATTAGCTAAGGTCATGGGCACAGGGTCAAGGTCAAAGGTCAAGATCACTAGCATCTAACTGGGCGGACAAGATGACTGACAGAACCAAGATGGCTGCTGGTTAGGTCTGACCCTGGACCCTGTGTATCGATTTGTCGAACTCTATGCCTATAAAACCAATATGGCCGCCATTGCTCTGCCCTCGAGATGCGAGCCTCCCAAATCCTTCCGATGGATTGAAAAGTGCCTTTCTGCGGTTCGTTTTTGCAACTGGGGGGGATCGGTGATTTTTGAGGAAAAAAGGGACATTTTAAGGGGAATAAAGGAAATTCTGATGGAAGATGGGAAAATTTGAAGGGAATTTACTACATTTTGAGGGAAACAGATAAATTTCGAGGGTAAAGGGGTAATTTTGAGGAAAAGGGGAAATTTCATGATGGCGGCGGTCGGCTCCTTTTCAGGTCCCCTGTCTCCTTGCACCCGATTCACCATAATCATTCTATTTATATATACATTCTTACATACATACACAAACACTACTGGAAAATGAAAAAAAGAACACCTTGACAGACGCTTCGCAAGAGATTAAAAGTGTATCCATATATAGTACAGGTAGTATACTGTATATGACTTGAACACTTGCATAAGGATATCTTTCGGGAAATAATATATATATGGGGGTGTGCTTAGAGGACGTTCAGTACTTAGTGAGCCCTTATCGAGCAGCAATGGAGGTAGAAATTATTGCATGTAAACGATCATAGAAATAACGAATATCTTCCTGCGGAATGGAATTCCGCGTACATTTTGTTTGGTGGCTCAGCTGGGCAAGAGTCCACAATGGTGCAGGAGATCGGGCGAGACGACGTCCAACCCAGTCCCATGCATGTTCAATGGGAGAAGATCTGGTGATCGGCCTGGACATGGATGTTAACGAACTCCTTGAAGAGCATATAGGGTTGCACGAATGTGATGTGTACGGGCATTGTCCTGCTGAAATAGCGCATCCCCCGACCCTGCAAAAATGGCAGCAGAAGGAGTTGGATGATGTTCTGGGTGTACTGTGCACTGGTCAATGTTCGCTTTATTAACACCAGAGGCGATCAGCCAGATTTGGATATGGCTTCCTAAACCATTAACTCAGTAGTTGATCTTGGGTGTTTGTGTAAGATACCTCTCACTAGACTGAATACGCACTCGACCATCATTAGCTCCAAGGCAGAACTGGGACTCATCACTGAACACAACGCTTCACCATTCTTCCCTCCAGGTACTCCTTTCTTGATACCCCCGGTAGCAGGCTGCACGATGCTGAGGTGTAAAGGGAAGTCTGGCTAATGGGACGCCACATGATCTAAACTAGCATCACTTAAATGATTGCAGATGGTCCTAGCAGACACACCTCGGGTGACACTACATCTAATATGTTTTGCAGTCGACATGCTATCCGCTATAGCGACTCGTACAATGCGTGAGTCTTGGCATGCATCCGTACGTCTTTGTCTTCCGGAACTAGGTTTACGCGTAGATGCAGCTTCCTCTAACCAACGGTGCCACCATCGATGCACTGCTGACACTTCTCGTTCAACATGTTCCGCTATTCTTCGCTATGTCCATCCAACTGCCCGGAGATCCACTATTCGATCCCGTTCAAACTCAATTAACTATAAGAATAAGACTCGCCTTCGTCGTCCTGGCATGCTTATAATGTCTAATTGACTTCCGGAGTACAGTGAAGCCCTTGCAACCACACGTTTCTTCCGATGCTCAACTGGTTACGTCTGTGTACTTTGTCCCACTTCAACTCCGCAGAATTTCCTAGCACTGCACTTACGATTACTTCGTATGCTGCCCTCTAGTAATGTCTTGGGCTGATTTGGTCGTTCTCAATCACTTTCATCATAGTGTTCTTTTTTCATTTTCAAATAGTGTATATAAGGGTCTCATAATGATGGTGAACCCATGTTTTACCATGAAATATGATGTTTTCCAGGTAGGATTTTTCTCCTTCCTTAAAGTGTTAATAAAGAGGAAACCGAACATTTTTGTACTGCTCTATGTACTTTTCTTCACTTACAGCTTTACTATCGCGGCTCTCTTTATGAATGGTGTGAGAAATATTATATCAAGGTCTTATTGTATTATCCGTTGCTGATTATTCTGAATTACTTCGTCAGTCCTGGCCATTGACGTCACTAGGATCTTAAGTTGTTTTGTTGATGGGATGGGGGGGGGGGAGTAAAGATGGCCAGGCATGTTATATTGTTTAATGTGTTGGATTCTTTGTTCTCAAACCACATCATCGGTAAGTAGGAAGTTTGGCTTAAAATATTGTCAACATCAAGGTCATTAAAGATGGAACCAACTCGGTATTCACTTGGAGCTATGTCGAAAAACCATGGAAAAGGGAAATCAGGATGGCCAGGTTGGGAGTCAAACCAGGACCCTCCCTAAGACAAGTCCAGGGTTTTACCACTGTGTACCTTGCTCGGCTACAACATTTTAAAATGACCAATAACACAAGACTGTGCAAACGTTATGCACCATACGTTGTATAAATAGCAAAATGCGACCAAATATACTCACTCAGTGAATATGCTGAAAACTAGGATGGGTGAGTTCCAGTTTTCTATTGGCTTTGAATGGAAATTCAACGAGAATGCAGTCCCGACACACTTACTTGCTGTCTTCATTTTCCATTGCCAGCAGAGCTTGAGATGCGAGCTGCTCCTAACCCATAGGATTTCCAAAGGAACTGTCACTAGATGCTGATGAAAAGGGAATGGTAAGTGCGATCTGGAGAATTTTTTTGTCCATCGGAGACATGCTTGATGGCAAAAGAGTGTGCACAGACCAAGTAATTAAATATGAGATGACTACCACAATAGTTTGTATTTTTCAGATAGTTTTTAGCAACAACTATTTTAGCTTCAGAAACTTCAACATTTTAGTGCTTACAAAAACCTTGCAATTTATTAGGAGATAAAAACTTCGGAATCGCTGACTAGTTTCGGAGACAACGCTTCAAGGGCTTTCAGAATTTTTTATTAGGCTCATCAGTTTATCTCCCACTTATCTAAGAGTTCATGAATTCCATCATAGGGTAATACATTATGTTTTTGGTAATGAGAAAATTTGAGGACGTACAGGCACATTCAATTANATGAATTCCATCATAGGGTAATACATTATGTTTTTGGTAATGAGAAAATTTGAGGACGTACAGGCACATTCAATTCGTGGCCTGTAGGCACATTCAATTCGAGGTCAGTCTTTCCCATGTCCGACAGTTTCCAAAATAATAAAATCATCCATGGTAGAAGAAGTTTTCAAACTTCGTTCGGGATGGTTGTTCTCACAAACAAGAGANAAACTTCGTTCGGGATGGTTGTTCTCACAAACAAGAGATATACAAAAAATTCCCAGGCCTTCTCCAAACTTCCCAGCACTGCAAAATGCTGATTTGAAGTGCTCTTCATTTCGAAGCTGCAGCAGTGTGAAACTCACAGAAAAACAGCAATGGGAGATTCACTAAGGTCATAACCAGGATACTGAAAATGCTTGCGTATTATGTCAGTAATTCATAAAACTTATATAAAAATGAAAGTCGGTATATTGTACAGGTTTTTTTTTCAGGAAAAGGCAGAAACCCTTAGCAGTGAATGTATGTGCACCATCATCTGGCTTTTCAAAATATTTTAGCAAAGCAGGGTAAGTACTTTTTACTGCTTTTAGACATCGTAACTGAGAAAACCACCTGACAAAACTGGAAGCTGCTAGTTCAATATTTTTTATATTAAGGCCTTTCTATGTGTCAAGAAACGTATTGTGACCTACTGTCGATCTATAAAAAATAATTGTGCAAAATATTCAACGAATCAAAAACTCTTTAGCTTGAGGAATCGAATTGCAATTATCAACTAGCACTAAATTAAGATTTTCAACATAGCAATGAATATAAATTTCCCGAGGATGTTCATTCGTAAATAGTTTTTTCACTCCATTCTACTGGCAACTGATTAAATTGATACCATCACAGCACTGGGTCACACAAGCCAGATGAAATAAGCAATATTATTTAATCTTTTCAACCTTTGTATTGTGCGATTCGGAGACACTAAGATCCATTATATTACAGAATGTCAAAAATGTTTCCTGTACTTTATAATTAAGAATATAACGCACATAAATATTGAACTGTTTCGTCTTAATACTATCTGGTTTCATCTGCAATAACAGAGAAGTAAAAAGGTCTGTTCATGTTAGTCAAAATTGTATTCCTTACAACCGTTGCACTAGATTCTAAAATTTCATTCTGAGATAAGGCCGATATATAAATTGCATTTCGTGGCATAAAATCCAACAATGATTTTTGAAAACTTTATTGAAAGTCAGCATCATATTTTGAAATCAATTCAAAAATTTATAAAACAACTAGCAAACCCGGCGAACTCCGTTTCGCCACCAGATGGCTTCGTTTTATGCAACATTTTGTTNCTGGCAACTGATTAAATTGATACCATCACAGCACTGGGTCACACAAGCCAGATGAAATAAGCAATATTATTTAATTTTTTCAACCTTTGTATTGTGCGATTCGGAGACACTAAGATCCATGATATTACAGAATGTCAAAAATGTTTCCTGTACTTTATCATTAAGAATATAACGCACATAAATATTGAACTGTTTCGTCTTACTACTATCTGGTTTCATCTGCAATAACAGAGAAGTAAAAAGGTCTGTTCATGTTAGTCAAAATTGTATTCCTTACAACCGTTGCACTAGATTCTAAAATTTCATTCTGAGATAAGGCCGATATATAAATTGCATTTCGTGGCATAAAATCCAACAATGATTTTTGAAAGCTTTATTGAAAGTCAGCATCATATTTTGAAATCAATTCAAAAATTTATAAAACAATTGCCACGATTTTGACTATTTGCATTTTCGCAGTGACTTATTTGAGCTATACTTTGCCAAGCTGTGAACAAAAACACGTATGCTAACCTTACCAACTATACTCTGAAAGAGTCACCCTGCAGTCAGTCGGCAGGAGTCAGTCGGTAGGAGGCAGTTGGCAGGAATAATGTGTATAAATTCATATATGCTTCAAGACGATGTAAGCCACTGACGATGTGAAATCGAGTATGTCATGTACGACTAAATGCATACTTTCAACGGCTGCCCAAAAATTACATGGAAAACAATGCTGTTACTGTGCCAAGTTCTACGGTAAAAGTTGCAATGCACGGCGACATGAGAAGAGTGACTGTTTGAAAAACCCATCACATGTTTTTCTTAGCTGCTATAAATCTTCGAGACATTTAACTCGACGTGATAACTTAGATAAACACATCAAGGCCGATACATGTAGTGTTTTTTCGCTCATTGACAAACAGCATGGATGACTTCGGTACCTCCTGTTAATATACTTCATAAAATACTTGCAGACGACGAGATAACTCGCATGATGAAGTATTACAACAATGACCACATGCAGTTTATGCAAGGTGATACGATGAAGGAACACATCAAGAACTGCAGAGAATTCGTCTTTTGAGAGCCAGAAAGTGATGTCGTCAATACCCTACGCTGCATCGATGGGTACTGCTTCCACAGACGATTATGACGAGACAGTCAATGCTAATGACGGAATGAGAGACCTACGAGGCATGATAGAGTCGGTATGTGTGGAATGTACACTTGCAAGACGTTCGCGTGAAGTCGATGAACTTCAAAATAAACGGTTGTCAGCCCTAAATACTGATGATGACCATGTGACTCCTATAAAGAAAAGTAAACTGAATATTAAGGATGAAACAGGAGGCGAAGACGATTATGAAGAAAGCATTGATGATAATGACGATGACAATAATGTTGATAAAATATCTGATGAGAAGGTAGATGATTCTCTCGATTTTCCCACACATTTCACCAACGAGTTTCCTTCAACAAGTGGTGTGAAGAAGACAGAAGTAGTCAAAAACGCTCGTTACNAGTTTCCTTCAACAAGTGGTGTGAAGAAGACAGAAGTAGTCAAAAACGCTCGTTACATATTTCCCGAAGACCCTAATTAACTTTTTGATATACTCAGACATTTGATTGACCTGCAAAAACNAACGCTCGTTACATATTTCCCGAAGACCCTAATTAACTTTTTGATATACTCAGACATTTGATTGACCTGCAAAAACGCGAGGGTCACTCAAGCATTCTTGAGATAGCTTTAATCATCGACGAACGGAAGGATTGGGGTTATATCAGATGAGATTATTGGCTACTATCCATGGTCTGAAAACTTCCGAGAAATGTAAAAAATCCAATGTACAAAATAATTATAAAGATGGAATTTATATAATAAGTAAATAAATTAGATTTATGTATACATAGTAATATGTGTTTATTTTCTTCTATAGTCCCTTATGCTTCTCTGAAAGACTTATTAATTCAGTGGTGTAAACAATTTTAGATAAAATTTATGTGAGCCTGTTCAGGAGGAGGGCTATATGGTTTATTTACTTTTAACTTATTGACGATTAAAACTACCTGCTTTTATAAATATATATTTAAAAAATAAAAAAATACTTATGTTAAAAATAAATCAAAAACTCAACATGTCAATTTACATACTTTGCGGGTATGGACCTCTTCGTCATTCAGTACAGGCTGATAGCAGGCAGCATAATCGAGAAATTAGTGGCACCTAGACATTGAAAATATAACCCATTATAGAGGGAGCCGACAGCACCACCTACATGTTAAAACATAAACAAATATGGCTCCCACCTGGTGGCCAAGGCGAATAAAGTCCCAGGTGGCTGACATGGAATGATAGAGCATAAGTAATTGAGAAACAAGGTGATGATATGGTGGTAAAAATGAAATCTAAGATGACTGACATTGAATAACAAAGCACGAATAAAATCCGAGATGGTTGACATGGAAATACTGAGCATGAGGGAAAGGTGACTAATCAAAAGTGGAAACCAAGAAGGTCTGCCGAGCATAGGTGAGACATGGTCAAGGGTTAAGTTCAAGGTCACCTGGATCCAATATGGTGGTTCGGGAGGACATAATATGGTGGCTGGCCAGTCCAAGTCCCCCGTACCCACTAAGCCCAAAATATTTAAAATTTTAATTTTATACAAATTTTTAAATACATTTTTTAAAATAAATTTTTATAAACATTTTATAAACATTTAAAATAAATTTTGAAGTAAATCGTCTGAATTTTCTTTGGAGAATTTTTGCGATATTATCGATTTAAGGCCATTCAAGGTAATTGGCACAGGGTCAAGGTCATGGTCGCTTGGATCCAATATTGGTCGGCTTATGTCATAACATAGTGGCTTATCGGCTCTTTTTCCACGTTCCCTCAAAAAACAAAGATTAAAAATTTTAATTTTATAATTTTTAAATATAAAGAAATACATTTTCAATAATTTTTTAATAATTTTTTAATTAATTCTTAAATTAAATTTTTTAATAATTTTTTAAATACATTTTTGGAATTTTTGGTAAATTTTTTGTGTTTACAAGATCAAAGGGCACCGGGTCAAGGCCAAAGGTCATGGTCACATATATACAACATGGCGGACAAGACAGCCACAGAAGGATCGGAATGACAGAGCATGAACTGCTGCGGCGCTCCGATCCCCCATCCCCTTTGCCATAATTCCCATATTTCTACTACTAACATAAATTAGAACGAATCAATAATTACAATACTAACGTACACAAAACTCTCAAATAGGACATCTTTACAGTGATGTTTTCTCAGCAGTGCAGCAAAGACGATGTATTCAAAACAAATCAAAGCGCGTACTGAAATCTCTGAACATTCCGTGTAAAACTTTTAGAGAGAAAAGTCGACTATATTCTATGGTACATTATTAAAAACCTTTGAGAGATGAACTGCAAAGGCGATATTAAGTATCCAAAAGGACGTTATCTAAAGTTCACACAATATTCCGTTACCACTAAAGCAATTTAAACTAACTTCTGTTAATAAAAATCATATCTTACAAACTGTAGTACGTCGAAAACACAATTTGAAATAAAACTGTGCAGCCAATTGAGTAAGTTTAGCAAGGTAAGCAACCACCCTGGCATTGCATTACATGTGTCAGTTCAACTAAATTCTGTGTTCTCAGAAATGAATCTAGCTTCACGTATGGCGCTACCAAGCAACATGTGAAAATAGTATCACTGATAATCAGTGAAATCTGAGATTACTAAGTGCGGTAACCATAACAGGCTAAATTTTTTTTAAATTGTAGTGAATACGTTTGCTCGTAACAGGTTTAACATAGTCTGTAGCAAATGTTGACTTACTTTTTGATGAAACAGAAATAATGTACAAACTAGTCAACCAACATCACATTCTTATTCAAATTATTTATTTTTATGTTCACCACAATTTTCTCTATGTGATTTGGCTGATTTGGTGAAACGAGAGGGGAAGGTAGAGAAGATTTAGAGATTCTTAAGTCCACCGAAATCAAATCTAGTTACACCACAGATCGTGGCTGTACTGATGGCAGNGAGAAGATTTAGAGATTCTTAAGTCCACCGAAATCAAATCTAGTTACACCACAGATCGTGGCTGTACTGATGGCAGTGCTTGCGGTGAATGGTCTTCTGCGGCGACGCTCGTGGCTAACATCCGCTCTTCTATCGGCGAATTTTCCGCACAGTTCACTCATGCGTTGCTCACTTAGCTCACTCACCATAAACTTATACCACTTCGCTGTGGATTTCAGTGGGGAACATACACTGAAGAGCCAAAAAAACTGGTACACCTTCCTAATATCGTGTAGGGCCCCCACGCGCACGCATAAGTGCCACAAGATGAAGTGGCATGGACTCGACTAATGTCTGAAGGTATGCAAGAGGCAAATAACACCATGTATCCTGCAGGGCAGTCCACAAATCCATAGCAGTGCGAGGCGGTGGAGATCTCTTCTGAACGGCACGTTGCAAGGCATCCCAGATATGATCAATAATGCTCATGTCTGGTGATTTAGGTGTCCAATGGAAGTTTCTAAAGTCAGAAGAGTGTTCCTGGAGCCACTCGGTAGCAACACTCTACGTGTTGGGTGTCGCATTATCCTGCTGGAATTGTCCACGTGCGTCGGATTGCACAATGGACATGAATGGGTGCAGGTGATCGGACAGGATGCTTCCATATCTGCCACCTGTTAGAATCGTATCTAGACGTGTCAGGGGTCCCATTTCACGCCAACTGCACACGCCTCATACCACGACAGAGCCTCCACCAGCTTGAACAGTCCCCTGTTGACATGTAGGGTCCATGGATACATGAGGATGTCTCCATACCCGTGCACGTCCATCCGCCTGATACAATTGGAAACGAGACTCGTCAGACCAGGCAACGAGTTCCCAGTCATCAACAGTCAAATGGCGGTATTAGCGGGCCCAGGCGAGGCATAAAGCTTTTTTCTGTGCAGTCAACAACGGTACACGAGTGGACTTTCTGCTCCGAAATCCCATATCAATGATGGTCCGTTGTATAGTTCACNGTTCTGTGCTCTCAACAACGGTACACGAGTGGACTTTCTGCTCCGAAATCCCATATCAATGATGGTCCGTTGTATAGTTCGCATGTTGGCACTTGTTGATGCCCCAGCATTGAAATATGCGCCAATTTGAGAAAGGGTTGTACGTCTGTCAAGTTTAATGATTCTCGTCAGTCGTCGTTTGTCCCGTTCGTTCACGATATTTTTCCGGCCGCAGCGATGTCGAAGATGTGATGTTTTACCGGATTCCCGATATTCACGGTACACTCGTNGTCGTATGTGAAAATCCAAATTTTATCGCTACCTCAGAGATAATATGTCCCATCTCTCGTGCGCCGACTATAACACCACGTTGAAACTCACTTAAATCTTGATAACCTGCCATTGCAGCAGTAGTAACCGATCTAGCAATTTTGCCAGACGCTTGTTGTCTTATATAGGCGCTTCCGATCGCCTCGCGTTACTCTTATTGGTTCTATACCTCTGTTATTTGCATACGCACGCCTATACCAGTTTTTTTGGCTCTCCAGTGTATGTGTCCTCAACAATAAAACATGTATATAAGACGGAATTTATACTTTAGACAACAGTATATATTTATACTTTAGACAACTTGTTCATCTCACTGTGATGAACAAGGTCTCACTATCAGAACGCTCCTCATGAACAGTGTTTATACACATGGAAAAAATAAGATTGGCATAGTGTGCTAGAAACAATTACCGCGAAAATCTTATTCATCTTCCCTCGTACATAATAAGCAAATAACTGCTGCCTAGATAAATAACTGCTGCCTTGCTGAATGCTACGTTGCTTGGATATTGACTCAAGTAAATTACGTCCCCACTTTGACATCTGTTTACAATCCCAGTTTCTACTATCTTGCTTCAAGCAGCAGTGGTTAACAATGCTTGTGTGCTACAACTACATATGTCTCCTAGCAGCCACAGCCATGCATTACTGATATCAAGTCTTTCCTCTTTCCCTTCTACTGAGGTGTTAACATGCCATGATATAAATTGTTTATTGTGTNATTACTGATATCAAGTCTTTCCTCTTTCCCTTCTACTGAGGTGTTAACATGCCATGATATAAATTGTTTATTGTGTTTCTACGCTAGAGAGCCAAAAAAACTACTATAGGCGTGCGTGTGCAAATAACAGAGGTATGGAACCAATCAGAGTAACGTGAGGCGATCGGCAGCGCTTATATAAGACAACAAGCGTCTGGAAAAGTTGCTAGATCGGTTACTGCTGCTACAATGGCATGTTATCAAGATTTAAGTGAGTTTGAACANAAGCGTCTGGAAAAGTTGCTAGATCGGTTACTGCTGCTACAATGGCATGTTATCAAGATTTAAGTGAGTTTGAACATGGTATTATCGTCGGCCCACAAGAGATGGGACATAGCATCTCCGAGGTAGCGACAAAATGGGGATTTTCACATACGACCATTTAACGAGTGTACCGTGAATATCGGGAAACCGGTAAAACATCNTAGCGACAAAATGGGGATTTTCACATACGACCATTTAACGAGTGTACCGTGAATATCGGGAAACCGGTAAAACATCAAATCTTCGACATCGCTGCAGCCGGAAAAAGATCGTGAACGAACGGGACAAACGACAACTGTCGAGAATCATTAAACATGACAGACGTACAACCCTTTCTCAAATTGGCGCAGATTTCAATGCTGGGGCATCAACGAGTGCCAGCGTGCGAACTATTAAACGTACCATCATTGATATGGACTTTCGGAGCCGAAGGCCCACTCGTGTACCATTGTTGACTGCACGATACAAAGCTTTACGCCGCCTCGCCTGGGTCCGCCAACACCGCCATTTGATTCTTGATGACTGGAAACACGTTGCCTGGTCTGACGAGTCTCGTTTTCAATTGTATCGGGTGGATGGACGTGTACGGGTATGGAGATATCCTCATGTATCCATGGACCCTACATGTCAACAGGGGACTGTTCAAGCTGGTGGAAGCTCTGTCATGGAATGGGGTGTGTGCAGTTCGCGTGAAATGGGACCCCTGATATGTCTAGATACGAGTCTGACAGGTGACATATACGTAAGCATCCTATCCGATCACCTGCACCCATTCATGTTCATTGTGCATTTCGACGTACGTGGACAATTCCAACAGGACAATGTGACACCCCACACATCGAGAGTTGCTACCGAGTGGCTCCAGGAACACTCTTCTGATTTTAGACACTTCCGCTGGCCACCTAAATCACCAGACATGAACATTATTGAGCATATATGGGATGCCTTGCTACATGCTGTTCAGAAGAGATCTCCACCGCCTCGCACTCCTATGGATTTGTGGACTGCCCTGCAGGATTCATGGTGTGAATTGCCTTCTGCGTACCTTCAGACATAGTCGAGTCCATGCCACGTCGTCTTGCAGCACTTCTGCGTGCTCGTGGGGGCCCTACACGATATTATGCAGGTGTACCAGTTTTTTTGGCTCTACAGTGTATGTTGGTCGTTCTGTAGATATTCCTCCATTTAAATTTTTAGTGGTTGTGTTGTGCAGTAAAAAATATGCATTTTATGTCGTCTGAAGATAAATGATAATGATGTTTTGGCTAATTTGTTCTTCATTGAAAAGGATGTAGCACAAATTTAAGTTTTCCCTTTCGGTTTTGTCTTTCTTCGCCAACCTCAAGAACTACACGTAATTACGAAATGATTTATTTTATCCACAAATATGAGTGATACACTGTGGTCAAAAGTCTCTAGACACCATTTTATTTTGGTACCAAAAGCTCATGTTATGTAATAAATAAGAATTTTTTTAAATACCTTTGCTTTTTTAAAGCCTTAACCCTCTGGATAGGCTGAATATTCACTTATTATTCACAACTCTATCACGGTGTATAGTTGACGTTTGTTGGTCGCTTACTTATGGGATGTTCCAGCTCAGGCTTAATATTTTCTGTTAGGTTCAAGTCGGGGTTTTGGGCAGGTAAGTTAAGTGGGTCCACCTGATTTTCTTCAAATCAAGATGTGACTGCCCTTGCTTTATGGACAGGAACATTATCATTCCATTATATGAAAGGGCCATTTTTAAACTGGTGTCTTAGGATGGGAGTGGATTGGAGAAGTTTGGACGGCTCGTAACATAGAGATCTTGATAGCTTATGTGGGTGAAGTGAGGTGAACATGGAGCAGCACCAGAATTCAAGGGCGGGAAAACGGAAGATCCCAAGAAAACCATCAGAGAAGCGGCATCGTCCAGCCATATTTGCACGTTCGAAAATCCGGTAACAAACCCGCCAGAAATTAAACCCGTTTCACCTAGGTGGGAGGCGAGTAGTCTGACCACTACACCACCATGGCCCCAATTATAGGATGGGAATATGTTATTGCCCAGACTTGGAAAATGTGAGAGTTCATCTATCCATTGATCAAAACTAATGGTTCAAGCCCAAACCCAGATAAACTGTCCCAGCCTATTAAACTACACTTCCACCAACAACTTTAGTGCCGATCCAGCACACTCAGGTAAATGCCGTTCACAAGTATCGGCCAAGTCCACAAATGTNCATCCAGCACACTCAGGTAAATTCCGTTCACAAGTATCGGCCAAGTCCACAAATGTCCATCCGAGTGAAAGATCCTGCACACTGACCCACCGTTCCAAAGACCTTCCACTGATCCACAGTCGCATGGCGGTATTAGTTTCACGACTCCAAATTTTGTCGGGTGTTGGTGTACGTGATCAGCGGTCCCCTGGCAGCGGCACAACCATGATAACTAAGCGTTGTCACCTTCTTGAGGACAGGTCTATCACTATCTCCAGTAACTAAGCTCCGAATGAGGTCGTTTGCAGTTGCTGACATGGCTATCTGACGATTGGATTCTAGAACACGCTTTAGAGATTGCCGGTCCTGATAAGTTATTTTCTCACATCTACTATAACGATGCTTAGGAGAAATGCTTCCGTGATATTCCCAGTTCATAATGACATCGCTAATGATTGATCGCTGCACTTTAAACTCTAATGTGTTTATGAGTGATTCGATGTTGTAACATTCGAAAGCACATAACTCCCTCTCCCTCTCACTTTCTTTCTCTCTCTATTTTGACTCATTATTACAGCAAACACATGTATGGTGTTCAAACGTTTTTACCTTTCCTTATACGGCACAGTACAGCACTTATACAGCACTTTCTTATACATCTCTCTGAGTAAATGAGTGCCCACTGAGTTTTGTTATGGTAGCGACAGACAAAACGCTTCCTCCATCTCCTTCTATAATAACTTAAAGTTTTTTTTTATCATTAAATATTTTTGTGTAGCATTTTTTATTGGTCCTTCCTGTTTCGCGAGTTTGGCCGTTCCACAATTCCTACCTTTTTTTTCACAGAGTCTAGCTTGCAAATAAAACTTTTCTTTATAAAATTATTGTGCGAAAAGCAACCACTTGTACTATCATCACGTCCACAACATTATGAGCAATGTCTATTTTACAACTAAGGAACAGCGATCCCCTATAATTAGGCCTGTATTCATTTGTAAATCTAAGGGTACTACTTAAAGACTCGAGTTAAAACTCGGTGATATTAAAAATTGTTTTAAGATATTTACAAAGATTTGGTTATGTAATGATATATATTTTACGACAACTCTAAAAATGTATCTTACTTAAATTCAATTATTCTTTCTCTTGAAAAATAGTTGTCTTAAATATGTTGCTTTTGATGGTAAGCAGTTCATAGTTCTTTCTTAATACTTATAATTGTTCTGGAGAAATAGCCCAACGCAGGAAAATTTAGTACAACATATAAAATATTTCATTCACCTTTTACTGTTCTCCTTTAGGAAAATTGTATTGTTAATGAAACCACCTAATTTTAACACAATTTTAATACAATTTGGAATTCTTTTACTAAGAATCAGTTCTTTAGTTTTCCATTAACCTGTTACTGAAGAGAATTCCACTATGAAAAATATATTCTTGAGGCTTGAACACATAATTTCACACTCTTTTTATTTTTTAATAATTCTTGATATGACTATAGCTTCAAGTACCTTTGACTTTTATAAAATTTACTTGCATATTTCCCTATTACTCAGTACGACAGTCAAAAACACAAAGGAATGATATCTAACAGTAGAATTTTATTTCAATTCATGAGCCTCTGTGTTTTGGTGACAGCGGCAGTATCTCANTATTTCAATTCATGAGCCTCTGTGTTTTGGTGACAGCGGCAGTATCTCACACTCGCAGCAGAAATGAAGAGTCACGCTATCACACGTCTGTAATTGGCGACTTTCTTAATAGGACGTGAGCACGGCGTCAGTTAGGAGCCAGACACATCAAACAAGTGTTGAGGGATGGGAAAGCCTTAGGATCTAGCCGTGAGGTGCCTGGTGAAGGCAGCGGAGGACAGCTGAAGACATATAATAGGTTGCCTGCCGGTGAAACGGGAATGCAAAGCGGAAAGAAAAACTAATTAAAGACGTGNCTCTCCCTCTCACTTTCTTTCTCTCTCTATTTTGACTCATTATTACAGCAAACACATGTATGGTGTTCAAACGTTTTTACCTTTCCTTATACGGCACAGTACAGCACTTATACAGCACTTTCTTATACATCTCTCTGAGTAAATGAGTGCCCACTGAGTTTTGTTATGGTAGCGACAGACAAAACGCTTCCTCCATCTCCTTCTATAATAACTTAAAGTTTTTTTTTATCATTAAATATTTTTGTGTAGCATTTTTTATTGGTCCTTCCTGTTTCGCGAGTTTGGCCGTTCCACAATTCCTACCTTTTTTTTNTATTTTTGTGTAGCATTTTTTATTGGTCCTTCCTGTTTCGCGAGTTTGGCCGTTCCACAATTCCTACCTTTTTTTTCACAGAGTCTAGCTTGCAAATAAAACTTTTCTTTATAAAATTATTGTGCGAAAAGCAACCACTTGTACTATCATCACGTCCACAACATTATGAGCAATGTCTATTTTACAACTAAGGAACAGCGAGCCCCTATAATTAGGCCTGTATTCATTTGTAAATCTAAGGGTACTACTTAAAGACTCGAGTTAAAACTCGGTGATATTAAAAAATGTTTGAAGATATTTACAAAGATTTGGTTATGTAATGATATATATTTTACGACAACTCTAAAAATGTATCTTACTTAAATTCAATTATTCTTTCTCTTGAAAAATAGTTGTCTTAAATATGTTGCTTTTGATGGTAAGCAGTTCATAGTTCTTTCTTAATACTTATAATTGTTCTGGAGAAATAGCCCAACGCAGGAAAATTTAGTACAACATATAAAATATTTCATTCACCTTTTACTGTTCTCCTTTAGGAAAATTGTATTGTTAATGAAACCACCTAATTTTAACACAATTTTAATACAATTTGGAATTCTTTTACTAAGAATCAGTTCTTTAGTTTTCCATTAACCTGTTACTGAAGAGAATTCCACTATGAAAAATATATTCTTGAGGCTTGAACACATAATTTCACACTCTTTTTATTTTTTAATAATTCTTGATATGACTATAGCTTCAAGTACCTTTGACTTTTATNTATTCTTGATATGACTATTGCTTCAAGTACCTTTGACTTTTATAACATTTACTTGCATATTTCCCTATTACTCAGTACGACAGTCAAAAACACAAAGGAATGATATCTAACAGTAGCATTTTATTTCAATTCATGAACCTCTGTGTTTTGGTGACAGCGGCAGTATCTCACACTCGCAGCAGAAATGAAGAGTCACGCTATCACACGTCTGTAATTGGCGACTTTCTTAATAGGACGTGATCACGGCGTCAGTTAGGAGCCAGNCATTTTATTTCAATTCATGAACCTCTGTGTTTTGGTGACAGCGGCAGTATCTCACACTCGCAGCAGAAATGAAGAGTCACGCTATCACACGTCTGTAATTGGCGACTTTCTTAATAGGACGTGATCACGGCGTCAGTTAGGAGCCAGACACATCAAACAAGTGTTGAGGGATGGGAAAGCCTTAGGATCTAGCCGTGAGGTGCCTGGTGAAGGCAGCGGAGGAAAGCTGAAGACATATAATAGGTTGCCTGCCGGTGAAACGGGAATGCAAAGCGGAAAGAAAAACAAATTAAAGACGTGNAGCTGAAGACATATAATAGGTTGCCTGCCGGTGAAACGGGAATGCAAAGCGGAAAGAAAAACAAATTAAAGACGTGAAAATAAAAAAGGATTTCCTAGACAAAATTAAATAACTAAGTAAGTAGTGAAATGCTGATTGCAAGTGTGTGTGTATATCAAGTTAACTGAGTGCATGGCACACTCTAGCATACAATTACATTTTAACAAACCTCGATTGGTTTTCACATCAGTGTAGCTGCATTGCGCAGCGATTTGAAGGTATCTCCCTCTGAATGACAATAAATGGACACAATTATCATCAGGGAAGGTAAACAGGAAACGTGACGTAGTTCCCTCAACACTCACTAAGAAATTACTCTGAATTCACTTTTGTTGTAAAGTCGGTAAGCTTTCGGAGACTGTGCGTTGGTCTACAAAGACTGGTTTGATTAAAAATGTGAATAAAGTGTTTGCTTTAATTCTTCAAAATTGCTTACTCGACAGATTTACTCATATTTATGGCGACTTTCATCTCTCGTTTACAGTCACAAAGAAACGACAAGAGAGTTATTTACTTGTTTGTTGAGAAGTTTCCACAACAACGCTATTACATCGAAATACTGTGTTACAGACCAGAGACATGTCCTTTAGGCAGACTTACAAGTTTGCCTCCGCCTGTATCCATGCCACCATAGAGGTGTTCATCTACTGTCGTCTGGGAGAGTCCATCACTTCAAAGGTAAGCTCTACATATCTCTTGAGACAGCCAGTGTGGAAACTTTGTATGTATACTAATGCTACCAGATGGCATAGCTGTGTCCTGATGGTTACGACTTCTCTTTTAACCTTAATTATCACTTTCTTTGCACTGAGGACATTTATGCAATTTTACTTATATTATTTTTATACTAGATAAGATTACTAATTAAAAGTACTACATTTGTTCAGTGATGTAATTGTGGAGTTTTGTTTTGTTGGTTGTTGGCTTAAAATTTTCATTAGTACTGGTATCGCGGTTTTCACAATTGTTAACACTGCACATAAAGTAGTATGGAAAGGCTTGGTGCTAATTATATCAGCCAGTTATAAACAGTTTTTATCTCACAAATTCCCACAGTTCCTACAGTCATTAGCAAAGAAAATATTTTTGTATTGGCTACACTACTGGCCATTGAAATTGCAACACCAAGAAAGACGTGAGCTATCACAACCAGATTTCTTGGACGGAATACCTATCGTACATAGGCGACATTATTACTTCTACAGTTTGGTAAGACGCTCACAACATGGTGACATTAGTACTACGAGGCCCCACCACGGCTGGCAATAACCGCTGCTACACAACGCGGCACTCAGAGGAAGATATTTTGGATGTCCGTCTGGAGTATCTCCGTCCATGTGCTTATTTTCATTCAAAGATAAAATATTCACCTTAAATAATTCAACGACCACCAGAACTTCTAACAAACTGGCAGTATGTTAAAGGTACCAATAGAAAGGGAAATACGTCGTACTGACCAAAAAACGAGCTTTTTATTTATGTCAAGTTAAAGTTTGATCATTTACACAAGACAGTGGTTGCTCCTGACGCTTATTTTCGAAATGTGTATAGTTACATTAGTTGTTCAGTGCGGAATCCGATATGCATTGTTTACATTTATACCGGATGAAATGTGGTTTCTTTATTTCACAATCATGTATTATGAAACTTCAAACTACTTTCATAATCAATTGTATTGCAATATATTTCGTAAAATATTTTGGTACGTAGNATGTATTATGAAACTTCAAACTACTTTCATAATCAATTGTATTGCAATATATTTCGTAAAATATTTTGGTACGTAGAACACACTTATGAAGTTGTCAAAATGACGCGTTTTGTATCGAAGATGTTTTCAATGTTCATGTTCATGTGTGAAGCAAGTTAAAGGTGTATATCGATACAGACACATTATCTTTTATTATAAGCACGTATTAATACTTCTTCTAGCCAACCTTTATACAAACACCCTTGTAAAAACTGGAGACAAGTCTATAGGTAGTGGCGACACTATACNTGTATTATGAAACTTCAAACTACTTTCATAATCAATTGTATTGCAATATATTTCGTAAAATATTTTGGTACGTAGCACACACTTATGAAGTTGTCATGCATTGGAAAAAATGACGGGTTTTGTATCGAAGATGTTTTCAATGTTCATATTCATGTGTGAAGCAAGTTAAAGGTGTATATCGATACAGACACATTATCTTTTATTATAAGCACGCATTAATGCTTCTTCTAGCCAACCTTTATACAAACACCCTTGTAAAAACTGGAGACAAGTCTATAGGTAGTGGCGACACTATACNCTTCTTCTAGCCAACCTTTATACAAACACCCTTGTAAAAACTGGAGACAAGTCTATAGGTAGTGGCGACACTATACCGAATGGACACTGCCCAGCGTTCAATTGACCACTGCAGATTATATCAAGATGCTGAAGAATATAAAGATTATAAAACATCCCTGTAGCTTTCATGTCGTGCAATTTAGAGACATATGCCACCTTCCTAACTAGACGAAGAATCACCTGTAAAGAAAAAGCCAGCTTTGCTTACAAAATACAGATACATATTCTGCAGGCTGGACATTAAAAAACATTAAAATTTGTTAATGAACCGTTCGAATTTTCAACAAATGCCAGACACAAAGTGTGAACAGACGAGTGTGAAACAAATGAAAATCTTAAAAATGTGGTAAATATCGAAAATCTCTCCGAACGTCCAGGGAGATGGTACGAGAAAGGTTGCATAGTATGGCGCATATCCGACATATGGCAGAACGATGCTGGCACACTACACATGGACGCAGTAGTTGTGACCAGAAGGTCGCTTCACTGTCAACATCCACCAAAAGATAACCAATGGTTGGTTATTCTTTTTTCTTGAGAAGTGAAGGGATCAAACGCATTAAAATTCCCCACAATACTAAAGTGCAGTATGGTGATACATGTTTCAAGTCCGACAAAGATGTGTGCAGGCAATGAATGAGTGGCTACATACGACTCGGAAGTAATTTTTTCTGAGGTACCCATGTGGTACTCGGTGACTAAATGTAATTTTACAATTTCACTGTTCTGTAAATTGTACGATGAAATACATTTAAGGTTTTCATTTACTAATTCTCGTATTTATGCACACTAAACCTTAACTTAAAAACAGAAGGATTCCGTTTGCAATCCAGACGTATATACAAATCCACCAACCAACCTTATTATGTGTGCAATCAGTATTTAATAGTGTGCCCAGATTCTTTCAAGACTACAGGAAAACTCATGATTTTCGCTGCGAATAAACCGAACGAGCGTTTTAGTTTAAATTTAATAGACTGCATGATCCAATTTTATGATACTAGAAAATATTCCAGTGAATACTTGTGTTTTCTGCCTGATATTACATGACAGGCTAGCATCATATGATTTCCGAGACAAAGTCGCGAAGATATTGTCGCCAGTACTGCAGAGAATATAAAATGAGCATATATGTGTGATACTTGTTTAGTTGTTATGTGTTATGCAAAACTTCTATTGCCAAAATCATTTGGTTTTAGGAAAATCGCCATTATGTATGAAGACAGTGCAAACCAAGCTCGTATCCGTTCCTTCCAACTTCAATACCTAGGGAATTGTTGTAGAGAGGAGAGCGAAAACCAAGGGCGTCGGAAGAAGGGGGGACAAGAGGGACGTTTAACCACTCCCCTCTTCCTGTCTTACTAAGGAGTGCAAAAGACTTCGCGTGGTAGAACTGCATATTTTCATAATTTACGCAAATTTAATAAATTTAGAGGTCATTGAGTAACGTTGTACGGTATTGTTGTATTGGTACAAGATTTATTGGGATTAAATTTGTTGACAGGAATCAACACGTGCGTGTAAACACTGGCATAATTATTTTATAAAGTAATTTTTGGAAAGGGTGCTTTAAACAGCACCACGGGGGCCAAATTCTCTACATGACCCGCCCCTTCACCCCTAAGCAAAATTAGAAAGGTACCGACGCCCCTGAAGAAAACCAATTACTTACTGACCAAGCACCAACACAGTCCAGAAAATAAAGGAAGGAAGCAATTTCATGAAGTCACAAATGTAACCTGCTATCTGCTGAAGCATCTTTCATGTGCTGAACTTTACTTGGAAGGACTGGTCTGGGCGAGTTGAGTAAAAAGGCAGACATAATCAACGTCCAAGCTGAATTGGGTTTTACATTTTTATTCAACTTATTAAATTTAACGGCGAAAAGCAGCGGCATGTTTGCTGCAAGATCGAACACATGGAGTAACTTGCAGCTATTACGAATATGAGTTTTGCTTAGTGGCGCACTGATCTGTGAACAGACAACAATTCTTGAAGCTGAGCTTTGGAAATTCATGACAATTCTTCCAGTGTAAAAATACATAAATGGAGGTCTCTGTACTTACTTTACCACCAGTCGCCAANGAAATTCATGACAATTCTTCCAGTGTAAAAATACATAAATGGAGGTCTCTGTACTTACTTTACCACCAGTCGCCAATGGATGTGCTTCTCCAAACATTCACATGTGTTAAGTCTGGCCACTCGAGGGATGAATATTACTCTTGTCACTGTCTACCTACACCTAAAGGAAAACTCGGGACCACTTTGGCCTGCAGTACTCAGGATTTTCACGCATTTCTCTGCCGTGCGAATTTACCCAGAATCTGGTAAACTGATGCAATCCTGTAAAATGTAAAGTGAGTGAAAATATTTGGATGGCTCTTAACATAGACGTCTTGAGAGCCGATGTAAAATGCATAGTCTTTCATATCCGACCTACCACTGTTCTTCTGTCAGCATCGAAGATTTTGTGTCTTTCTTTGTATGCACAAATATTATAGAAGCAGACTATGAATAAGTGGAGATAGGCAACATCTAAATCCAGAATACGAGATTCCAGAAACGTCATTGTCGACATCAGTGGTCTGCTTATGGGGTTCCGGGAACATGGATGGGTAGAGTCGGAGGTCGGAGTTGTCTGCCATCTTTGTTGACGTCACATCTGGGGCTCGTGGTAGGTGGCTATGTTGGATGTTCTTCCCCCTCCCCACCCTGACAACCCATAATTACAGAAATTATTTTAATAAGAAATTTAAAAAAACTATTTTAATAACAGCTATTTAAATAAAAATAATCTAAAAAAAGAATTGTAAAAAATTAATCAATTTCAGATTACCACCTTGGATTTTAAATCATAAGATTGGTTTTCTTAGTAAAACAAATAAAGAGAATGTCGGTGCATATCATGATTTCATTTTTCTACTTTTTAATGATTTTATGTAAGTTTTTTTTAAATGCAAGCGAGTAATGTTACTGCTACCCAGAGAATATGAGGATGTATTGATCCCCCTACTCCCNAAGTTTTTTTTAAATGCAAGCGAGTAATGTTACTGCTACCCAGAGAATATGAGGATGTATTGATCCCCCTACTCCCTCCCGGCAACCCCTAATGCTAAAATTTTTTTTAATAAAACAAATTATTTAAATAATAATTTGTAAAAATTAAATAATCTCGGTTTGCTACTTTGGTTTTCTAATAGTTATATTGGTTTTCCTAGGGGGAAAAAAACAAATAACGAGAGTTTTGCTGCTGCGGTGTTTTAGCAGACTGGAAGTTGCGGGTACGAAGAAACTGCTTCCTTTGTCAGTACACGTGGGCGGACGAGAGCAGCTGCCACGACGCAGCAAGGCTGGGTGACAATCGTGGATTATCTGTTAGGCGCCGTTCACACTAGGGCGATATAAGATAAGCGTTACATTGTAAACGATACACGATACGCGACAGGCACAGACAGCTACTTGAAATCTAAAGGGAGGCGATAAAATAGGTTCACAGTTGCGCGATTGCACAACATATCGCAAGTGACATATTNTACTTGAAATCTAAAGGGAGGCGATAAAATAGGTTCACAGTTGCGCGATTGCACAACATATCGCAAGTGACATATTTCTCGAAGTACCACATGCTGGTCGCTTCAGCGATTAGTATCGTACGATATTTCGGGCGGCGAACATGACGGGAAGAAGAGAAGACAAATCTCTTTGTCTTCCTTTCATTGAATTAGTGAAAGCTCACNGGCGGCGAACATGACGGGAAGAAGAGAAGACAAATCTCTTTGTCTTCCTTTCATTGAATTAGTGAAAGCTCACCATGCATCTGGAACTATTCCATTGCCGCATACAGTAAGACAGATGTGACGAGCTCCGCAAGGAGGGAAACTGCATCAGAAATGAAAGACACAGGTAAATACATTATTTATTTATTATTTAAGACAATAAGTAACCAAAGTGATATATTAATCAAATATATTATGGTAATCAAAACCTTATATTAACACATCTCCATTGTATAGGGATTGCACCAATTGGTTTCAGAAAGTATTCACCTAGTTTATTTCTTAAGCGGTTTGCTGCGTTAAAATTGTTGTGTTCACTGAATGTACTGTTATCTGATAATGCTGGTACCAGAGAACGCTTATTAAAATGTTGCGGAACATGAGGTTCTCCTTCTCGTCTGCGTATAAAATTATGAAGCACGCATGCTGTCTTAATAGTCTGCAAAGCATTACTTCTGTTGGTATAAATTGGTCGGTCAAATAGACGAAATTTTGACGTTAGCATTCCAAAACTGTATTCCGCACTTTTTCTGCCTCTTGAAAGTCGAAAGTTGAATATTCTTCTGGCATCATTTAATACTCTTTTTGGAAAGGGCCGCATTATATGATTCTGAAGAGTGAATGCCTTATCTGCCACAAAGTAGAACGGAAAAGGATTGTCATTTGCCTCGCCTGGCAAGGGAGTTGCTTCTGGTATTTTCAATTTATTATCCTGCAATAATTTGCCGATTGTTGATTTGCGAAACACAGCACCGTCACTATTCCGTCCATAGTCTCCAACATCTATTGCGGTGAACATTCCATCTGCGTCAGACAAAGCCATTAGAACTATTGAAAAGAACCCTTTATAATTATAATCTGTGGACCCTGTATTAGGGGAACACTGAATGCGGAAATGTTTGCCGTCAAGAGAACCAATACAGTTAGGTAAATTCCATAACTCATAATAACGTTTTGATATTTGCTTCCAAGTTTCCTCCGTTGGTTGTGGCATATACAGCGGTTGTAAGTGGGACCATATAGCAGCACAAGTCGAATGAACAATAGAACTGATAGTTGATTTACCTCTGTAAAATTGCAAGGAAAGATCTTGAAAACTGCTTCCAGTAACTAGATACCTGAAAAAATAACACATTAAATAAATTGAGGGTTTTAAATCGTAAATTTATTTAAAATTTATTTTTTACTTAATTTAGTTGTGTAATACATGTGTCTTCATTTTAATACGCAACAGTTTTAAATAAATGCTATTGATGTCTACTTTTTTAAATTTTGTTTCAGAAAAGAACTGTCGAGAACGGTGGAAGAACATCAGAACAGCATATGTGCGATCGCTGAAACCACCAAAGTCTGGGGCTAGTCAGAATTCAAATAAAAGTTATTATCTGATTGAGCATTTAGCTTCTCTGCAACCATATTTGAAAGGAGGAGATACGTTCGGCAATCTTCACGTTGAAGATACTGCAGTGGAGGAGTCCGATACTAATCAAAATGACGGAAGTGACACATATGTTGAAGAGGAAATGCCTGGTGAAGCTTCTTCTGTGCAATTTATCGAAAAACCCGCTCGTGATATCAGCTCAAGTCAAACATATCAAAAACGAAAGGGAAACGACTAAGTCGACGGTGCTTTTGTAGAATGGATGAACATGAAAAAATCTGTTAATAAAAGTCACCAAGATGCTGAACAGCATTTCCTTCTTTCTATTTTACCTGATCTGGAAAACCTTAGCTTGCGTCGTAAGAGAACTTTCAAAATACAAACAATGTCTCTCTTACATAAGTTGTTAGAGGAGGACTTACGAGAGAAAGTGAAATCCAGTATTTCAGTTGCTTCCAGCCCTTCTGTATGGAGTTCGTCATCCCAACATGACACCTTTCAAACTCAGTCTCGCATGAGCAATATTGCAACGATTTCGGAATTCAATTCGATTATCCCACAGCCGCAAGAAAGTGANTTACGAGAGAAAGTGGAATCCAGTATTTCAGTTGCTTCCAGCCCTTCTGTATGGAGTTCGTCATTCCAACATGACACCTTTCAAACTCAGTCTCACATGAGTAATATTGCACGATTTCGGAATTCAATTAGATTATCCCACAGCCGCAAGAAAGTGAAACTGATTGGGCCATTTTGTAACAAATTATGAAAACAAACCTGCTAAATTGTATTAATACTGCTGTTTATATTCATATCTACTTACCTTATAGTAATCAGAAATTTTTCATCTGGAGAAATAGCCTTCCTGAAGTGTGTGTCCTTTTTTTCAAGGATTCGTGACATTAGGCTTTTCAGAAAATGAAAGTTATCAGGATTAATTCGATAAAACTCCCTGAATTTTGATTCATGTTGAGACATCTCTCGAGAAACAACAGCCGAGCTATGGTGCACTTTGGTAAGATTGTAGGGATGTACTCAGTATTTTCTTTTTCTTCTCATTCTACGCCTGAATCAATAAGCCACTATAACGTCTTCCTCACTTGAGCTCATTTTTGTAACTGAAGTAGTGATAATTGTGTTTCCACTACATTTTTATCGCCCACGTCGCGCCAATTTATCGCCCGCTGTCTTGAACCTTCCTGGCAATATATCGTCGCAATATATTCCTAACGCTATATCGCCTATCTTANCTTTTTTTTCAAGGATTCGTGACACTAGGCTTTTCAGAAAATGAAAGTTATCAGGATTAATTCGATAAAACTCCCTGAATTTTGATTCATGTTGAGACAGCTCTCGAGAAACAACAGCCGAGTTACGGTGCATGTTGGTAAGATTGTAGGGATGTACTCAGTATTTTCTTTTTCTTCTCATTCTACGCCTGAACCAATAAGCCACTATAACGTCTTCCTCACTTGAACTCATTTTTGTAACTGAAGTAGTGATAATTGTGTTTCCACTACATTTTTATCGCCCAGGTCGCGCCGATTTATCGCCCGCTGTCTTGAACCTTCCTGGCAATATATCGTCGCAATATATTCCTAACGCTATATCGCCTATCTTATATCGCCCTAGTGTGAACGGCGCCTTACGGGCGAGCATGCTCGGATTCGCAGTGCACATGGCAGGAACGCTGCCGTCCTCCTTCAGTTTCAAGCTGTTTCTAAAATTACGACAACGAAGCTGTGCTGTCGCAGATAACTGGGTCAGGTGGTTATCGTAGCAGAAAGCATAGTGTTGAGCTGTGTACACGACGCATGTGCTTATCAGCTCTTAAGATATGCCGTCATAGCGATACCGTGCGTGTTAATAGCGACAGAGTCAGCGACAGTCAGCTCTTACATTACACCGCCGCAGCAACATGCAGCGACACTGTGCTTCCGGAGTCGACAGCCCTGTGAAGGGGACTCCCCTGCGAGCACCTCCTTGAACACATTAGCACGTTTCTCCTGAAAAAAAAACCAGCTGCTGGTCTAAAGCAGAAATACGTGAATAATACAGAGACCGCGTTCCCCCTCTCTCAAACTTGTCAGTCAATAAAATCGTTCCTATGTATCAGTCCGCACTGGAAAAACATTTACTCTCCCTCTCCCCTACTCTCATGGTTCAATAAANTGTCAGTCAATAAAATCGTTCCTATGTATCAGTCCGCACTGGAAAAACACTTACTCTCCCTCTCCCCTACTCTCATGGTTCAATAAAATCCCTCCATCTATGCACCGAACTATTTCTCTATGTATGAAACCGCTGCCAGTTAGAACTATTTCCACATGCCTCAGTTCTCTACAAGATAGTATAAATCTGTCGATTGGTAGCGCATTTGCCCTGAAAAAAAAAACGCTGCTAGTATGTGCAGAAATATGTGAATAGTACAGAGACTGCATTTCTCCAAACTTGCCAAACAATAAAATAGATCTTATGTATCAGTCCGTGCAGGAAAAACACTGAATCTCCCCCACCTTCAGACTTGCCAGTATTTTTTCGTAGGTATCAATCCGGTACCAGTTTGAACTATTTTCACGTGCATTNCCCCCACCTTCAGACTTGCCAGTATTTTTTCGTAGGTATCAATCCGGTACCAGTTTGAACTATTTTCACGTGCATCATTTTTCTGCCAGATTGTATAAATTGGTTGAATTGGCCTGACGTTCCACCATTTTGATATCTGCGATCACGAGCGACACGTGTCACATTGGATGTTTTCAGACTACCTTCTCATCTCTATACATAAGTTTCCGGGCAAGTACATTTTGTGAACTTGTACATATGTTAAATGCTGTATGTTTTTTTAATATTAACTCGGTAAAGTCAATTGCCTGAAATGTACTTACTGTTAAGAAATGCCTGCAACCAAATTTTTGAATATATAAGTGGCAGGAATGTAAATAAATGCGGCATCATGCATAATATTCGTTTTTAAATGTGGTTAAAGTGCCAGGTAAGCGGGCTCCTTACCCGACGCTCGGCGTATAAACTAACGTTTATATGATACATTAGAGAGGTTGGAAATGGGTGTAAAAGGTTTTGAAAAGTCATCAATCAAGTGTATCTGTTGTGTATGTGCATACGTCGTACACAAACACAGCAATGCCANAAAGGTTTTGAAAAGTCATCAATCAAGTGTATCTGTTGTGTATGTGCATACGTCGTACACAAACACAGCAATGCCACGTATGAAAATTCAATTCCAAACAGTCTGAAAGTCAGTGGATGGACAGTTCTACTCGCGGTATCCTCTCATTTTTTTTAGTCAAACCTTTGAAAAATCAAATGTATTTACGTGCTTGGAGGTTTCCTCAATATGTGGTGTATCACAAGCGTTTTATACTTGTGTTAAGTACCTTCATGTATTCCTTAACTTGAAATATTACATTAATTTTATCTATAAATTATAACATTACATTTATAATTAACTTGAATAACAGCAGAGAGAAAATAGGCGTGTTGGCAAGACCTAGTAAGAAATAGTTCTTATCCAAAATAGTATGACACTTAGTGCGCACGAGTGTGGTGTGCTACCCCATTGGCATAATTTTAGAGACTTAGTTAAGCTTTGTTTTCATGAAAGTAGATCATGGCAGGGCCTCGGAAAAGTTGCAAGTAGCCATGAATGGACCATAGGCAGCACCCTTAATGTCGAAGCAAGCAACTGCTATCGTAATGTAATATTCACAGCAAATGTGGAGACAAAAAGATGAAATATTTATGCNATGTCGAAGCAAGCAACTGCTATCGTAATGTAATATTCACAGCAAATGTGGAGACAAAAAGATGAAATATTTATGCTGTGTGTTTAATAATATATCACATGCACTGTTACACCTCCAAGCCACAAAATTTGGCTCGAAGCTCCTGCATTGTGAATGTTGTTCGAGCCTTAATGCATCATCAATATACTGTAGTGTTAAAATTAGATGTATTTTACGGTCTAAAAACCTCGTTTGAAGAATTAATTCGTGTAGAGCTTTAGATGGCAGAAGTGTTTTTCAATGCATTCTACTACATGACTTTACGTAATGTTTTAGTTAAACATTAGTAATGCATGGAACGGATTGGATATGGGAGAAATGCGTAGTAATAATTATTTGATTCGTTCAATTCTAGAGCAGAAAAAAGTCTTTTATAGTTTGTGTACAGAACACTGTCCAATAATTTTGACGAATGCAGTTTTATAAAGTGAGTGCTTTATTTAAATAATGTTGCATTAATTAATTTTTTCCTCCATTCTGAGTGATGAGCTGACTGATTCTCAGCCGAAAAATTTCTAGAAGCTAGATATCTTCCACTGGAATGCTGGTGGGTTGAACTTCATTTCCAACAGCTAACTCGAGAAAATGAAGAAAATTTTCTCGCTTCGGTTACTCTTCGTCAATGATCTGCGTTGATTAACATAGGTACAAATCGATTTCTTTAAAGCACGANTTTCTCGCTTCGGTTACTCTTCGTCAATGATCTGCGTTGATTAACATAGGTACAAATCGATTTCTTTAAAGCACGAAAATATCGTGGTGGGCGGCCCACTCACCCACACTAGTACATTTTTTTCAGGGGACACCGTGTGTTTTGAGTTGAGAGGGAGCTTAGCGACTGAAATTGGCGAGGACGTTTAGGTCGGCGAAGAAGATCAAGTGTCCCGAGAAGATCTGCCGGACATCGCCAAGTCCATCACGGGTGATACTGTTGGCAATGGCATCAATCACGTTTCCCACATGCGCGAAAACACAGGTGCGACCCCTGCCGGGAATCGAACCTAGCTCGCCTTGTTGGGAGGCGTGCGTTCTGGTAGCTGTGCAACTGCTGTGAAGAGGATGGTGTGAAGTATTGAGCGTGTCCGGTCCAGTGACGTTGCCAAATATCATTATAGAAAGGATGCCTGATCTCCACCGCCACGTTTTGCGGTTCTCTGAGATGCTGATTACCACAGTGTCCACAGAACAGTTTGTAAATATTTATGCATCGGGAATAGGGCTTGAATTTAGTGCTGTCGTCATTTTAATGGAATAAAGAATTATTTTATCTCTGGTGAAGGACTTAGGTGTGATGTTGAGAACTTTTACTTGTGTAAGCATGGGCTCGTTTTCACCCTAGGGCGCAATGCATTATTAACAAACATGAGGATGTGTCTGAACGTAATCGCTATGGTTCAAAACCGATTTGATGCATATTTACTCTCATATATTTATAATCTGATCGTGATCGCTGTTATACACGATAGTGAGGTTTTCATTTTGGTTTTCTTTTTCGTAAATAATTAAAGTGATGTTTTTCCATCGTGCTTGGTATCGACGGCAGTAGTATTTCAACGATTATTTCCCGAGTCGATACATATCAGGGTTCATGGGAGGCTATATTTTATGACATGCTCCCCCGTAAATACCTCTGCTAATCACAATCGAAGCTACGCTGCTCGCTGTGTGTTGTGAGACAATTCCGCAAATAAAACAAGTTATAGTGAGTCATATCTGAGTGATTTTTCCTAAGTTTCTTCAGCGTATGTGAGATTTCGTTCCTACTCAAAGAGTTGCGAAAAAGTGGAAGGGCCATGTATACGATAATGAAGAAACTGTTGACGGTGAAAACAATGGCTATTTTTTGGATGTCCTCACACATCTCCTCACCGGCTTTGTTGAAAAATGTATCGCGAATAACGAAGAATACAACAAGAACACCGACTACATATTTCCTGAAGACCCCAACGAACTTGTCGATAGACTCAGAAATTTGATTGCTTTGCACAGCAAGGATATATCTTTAATGATCGGTGAACTTAAGGAAAAGGGTTACATCGAATGAAACCATTGTGTACCTACCATCCATCATCTGAAAACATCAGAGAAATGCAAAGATTAAATGCATGGAAAAAGTAGGATAATACTTTTATGTGTTCTTAGTTGTGCACGTTTAACTTATCGAACCTTACCCTACTGCTTTTCTAAAAAAAAAAAAAAATTTTTTATTTCAGTGGTGTATAAAATCGAATGCGAGGGTATGTTTTAAAGAAAAATTTAACGAGAAAGTGCTTTACTTAAGTCAGCTGAGTTTTGTTTGACAAACAAACGAACTGAGGAAGAAATGTTTTTGAGGAATGAAAGGATGAACATCTGGGAGCGACCCTGCCGGGAATCGAACTTGTCTCGGCGTGTTGAGGGAAAGTGGCCGAGTGACGAATGGACTGGTGTGAGAAAATGTGTGTACAAAAGAAAGGATGCTGTATACGTACTCTAGATGGGAAACGAGAGCTCTAGTCACTGCAGTCCCCCTCTTATGTGATGCCGTTTTCGATGGGGAGACTGAACTGATGCGTCCAAATCCAGATCGGTGACCTGCTGCGCATGTCCAAACAGCGTGGCATTTTCCACAATGCCTATCGTCACTACTGGTCTGCAGAATTGCACAAGGTGGTTCGCATACCACATTGGTACCCGTGCATGTATGACCTCTAGTATCTACGTGGTGAACCCATCGTCAGAGGCTTTCACACAGAGGAAATACATCCTACGAAGTTGCCTGATTTTTTTTTTTGGCGGAAAGGTGCTGAAACGAAGTAATTGACATGTTATGTGAGGTGGCACGGACATTCGAAGTTTGACAACTCCTGGCTCGACGACAAAGACATTCTGAAATAGGAACTACAACTATTTTAAAGTAATGTTACGGACATAGATTTTTTTTAGATAAAAGTATGTTTTAAATTAATTAACATTAATTATATTCTTGACTTTGCCTGTCATATGCAATATTAGAGGGGTGGATGGAGATAGCTAGCTCTGTGAAGGCGCAAACATGGGGAAATGCTAACACTGCTGTGTACACATGAGCAGACTTAATGGTTATCCAATGCCATGCAGATGTGAGATAACGACTTGGAAGCACATACGCATGGACATGTGCGGACTCCAGTTACCTGTTGCTGTGCAGGTGCAGACCTGTGAAAAAGCAAACACTGCCCTTCCCACATGTGCAGACAACATGGTGCAGGTGCAGATGTGAGTAAATGACTTGGAAGCAAGCATGAATGTGTGTGGACTCCAGTTACATGACACTATGCAGGTGCAGACCTGTAAAAATGCTAGCAGGGGTAATCCCATACAAGCACAGATTTTTTTTCATGTTTTATATGATCATCTGCCTTGGCTCTCCGTGCAAAACCGCAAACTCAACTCCAGTAAATTAAATACTTTATTTATTTTATTCAATTCAGAAAATATTTTTTAACACTTCTTTTTTCATACTTTTTTTCTTAGGGCATTGGTTTTTTCCTTTGATTTAAAAAACAAAATGTATACCAAGTTTTATTACTCTTTATATTTCCTTTTTTTCTGAATTGATGGGGAACATGACAAAAAAAAGTTGTAAAATGTTTTACAATTATACACGTATTTTATTCATCAAACACTTGCATAAACAACCATCTTATATTTTTTAATTCACTATCAAATTTGTTATGTATTACTGACAAGAACAAAATGCAAAGTCCTTTTTTTCTGCATTTATCTTGCGAAATATTTTTTTCAATATTGGTACATAGGCAAGCAATATAATTTTTAAGATGTAAACGTATTTTTAAGAAAAATTCTCTGGTGTTTTTGTTTACGCACACTGGCGTACACCATTCTCCTAAAAATAGCATTGAAAACTAAAATGTTATTTACACTATGTTGCTCTGTTCGAAAACCTGTTTCTTTATTTTGATTGTTATTAACCATGGTCCTTCCCCGTCATCATCTGGCGGGCTTGTCTTTACCTCGCACGGCAGACTGCGACAAGTTATGGTCCGCTCGCCAAATGAAAAATTTTTTGCTTCTTCGTCCAGTAGGAATCTGTGTGTCTCGCCATAGCATTCTCCACTGAAGCGAAGCACTGCTTCCTTGCCACCTCGTCGTATCTCGTAGCCCATATGCTAGATGGCTTCTTAAATGATGATGGTTTCAGCCTCATTCAGCTCCAACAAGACATCGGTGCTGCAGGGTAGGGTTACGTCCGGCCTCATGTTGTACACTTTACAAGTTTGACCATCGCATCGGATACNACATCGGTGCTGCAGGGTAGGGTTACGTCCGGCCTCATGTTGTACACTTTACAAGTTTGACCATCGCATCGGATACTGTTCATAAAATAAACTTTCGACTTGCCTTCAGCGTTCATGATGCTTGACTTGTACGCAGGCACCAGGGTGTGGTAGAGGCAGGCATGATTCACGCCATCGCAGGCTTCTATGTTTGTCACAGCATTTTCGTACCATGGGTCGCCCAGCCAGTACTCCATATGCCGGAAACTAGGGATGGCATTGGGATAACACTTCACCATACCCGACCCAAAGGAGCTGGTGTACATCACCTCGTGCACCGAAGATTGTGGTGGCGGTGCGATGGAAGTAGCTTTGGCAGGCAACAGCCAACTGCTAATGGTACCGATAGTGGTCTGTGTGGTGCTCTCATTTGCTGGAAGCAATTCGTCGCATGTCGACAAGGTGAGTGGGTGCCAGGTGTCGCTGGTGCTGGGTCGGAGACGTGATGTGATCAACCGCATTAGGTCGGCGGTAGCCTAGTCTACAGGGCCGTTCGTTTTTTCACTCTGCGGACCCTTCGATGATGAAGGAGGTGGTGTCGGTGGTGGCTGCTGCTTCTGTGCGACGTCGCGCCTTGCACCAGCTGCAAAAATGCGGAGTGTCCAGAACGGAAGTGGTACATCCCTCGAAGTACTCCTTGCAGGGCCGGCAGTCACGAATATCTTCGTCATACTGCAGGTAAGGCAGAAGTTTCGTGTTCACTTACCGAACTTTGTGGTGCACATACATCAGCAGGAGATCTTTCGGCATAAATCCCAGTTAATTTTCTAGAACATGAGCCAATCGCCGATATTATTTTCTGTCCACTTGGACAGCATGCAAAAATCTGCTGCTTTGCGATTAGAAAATTTCAGGTGAGAAACTGTATACTTTAAGGCGAGCAGGTGACGACGACGGCAGCAGCAGGCAGTATACTGGGTCCCAAGGCCTTTTATATGCTGGTTGCATGCAATGGAATGGGTGGGCGAAGGCCATTGATTGGCACCGACAAACCAGCCAATGGAAAAATTTGTATGGGGTGGGTTTTGACCGGGTGTTGTTAGTGTTTGGAGGGGGGGCGGGGGAGTTCGTACCCACAACTTCTAGTCTGCTAAAACACAAAAAAAAAATAACATTAACTTTTTCTAAAAATGCAGCGGCGTCACTCTCGTCATTCGTTTTTTTTCTAGGAAAACCAATACAACACTCAGAAATCCAAAGTGGCTTGCCAAAATTACATATTTCTACAAATTATTTATATAAATAATTTTATTACAACATTTTTTTTATAAAATCTTTTCAATTTAATAATTTTATTCAAATATTTTTATTACAATAATTTGTAGGGTTGCGGGTTGTCGGGGTGAGGAGAGGGACGAACATCCAACATAGCCGCCGGCCGCGAGCCCTAGCTGTGATGTCAACCAATATGGCCGACAACTCCGACCTCCGACTCCACCCATCCATATTCCCGGAGCTCCATAAGCAGACTACTGACATCGCAGGCTCACAAGTGTGACATACTGGGTCAGCACTAAACCAGCGCATCGTCGTCGATGTCGCTATCCAGAAGTGAGTTCCACAGTGCAGCTGTCACCAATCCTGCTGTCGCCATTTCAGCTGTCGCTGAGCCAGAGGTCACTATGCTAGACGCCACTGTCTCATAACAGAATGGACGATCTGCTGTTTTGGCGATAAATGCATTGCTTAAAATTATTTGTGATTAAATAAAATCATAGTTTTATGCGGGGCTAGATTTTAAAAACAAATTTACTATTTATTGGAACAAGTAA
>NQII01000035.1:355308-425426 GCA_002778355.1 Clitarchus hookeri
CCCCTTTGTATAAACGGGAAGGAGTTGTCTCTAGAGCTCGTGAGTGAATTATAACTTGTTCAAGGAATAATAAAACTAGATTGTTTTTTTGAACTCCAATCGCCCTGTGTTTACTTCAGTAGTAAATTGGTCCTTTAGACAACCTTTCTCCAAAACCACAGCTCTGGGACAAGAGTTATTTAAAACGGACCTCAATGCAATCATTTAAAACGGATCAGTTGCGTTGGTTAATTTTTTTTTTTTTTTAGGTTTATTTGAGTGCCTTGCCGAGATGGGAAATATATAGATTTGAGTTAAATGTGATAGTATTTTGAAACTAAAATTAGTCATAATGGAGCGAAGTTAATAGAGGTAATTTTGTCGAGGAAAAAGTATGCTTATTTTTGGGTATAGAGCTAACTTAGTGTGAACAAAGAAATGTATGCATGGCAGTTGAGACCCATAAAATCAAGTATAGATTAGGTGTATGTGTTATGTGTTAAGCTAGAAGTAAAGCATAAAAATACAGTGTTAGTTAAACCATATCATTTAAGGACCAAGCGAATTGTGTGGTGTATAGTGGTAATTTAAGGTGTGTGTTTGGAATATTTAGTCACTTTGGAAATGTATGAGTATGTCTTGCAATTACCATATAGATAGGACGATGAAGGTACGTGCTGTGCCCTGGCAGCGGGCGATGTAAACTGAAGGAAGCTTCATAAACAAAAACGCTATAACGCGCTGGCAACGAGTTGTTGCTGCCGCTACCTAGCGGGCGTTTTCAGAACAACATGCGTTTGTTTTCAGATACAAGATGACAGAACTCGGAGCCATGGCCGAGTACCCGAGAATTGATTTTGTCGGCGCGACGAACCGAATTAATTTCGTTTTTATTTCATATATATTTCGACACTTGAACTAAATTAATTTTTATTAAATTACATTTTTTAATGGGCCCTTTGGTTAAATGAATGTGTTTTTAAGGCCCAGATCTTCAGATGTACTGTTTTATTTGTTTCATGAAAAAAAAAAAACACATTTCAAGGGTAAATTGAGTTCCGGTAAGCGAGTCTGAGGATACCACTGGAAAGTTAAAATAAACATACAGTGAGGAGCCTAGTGTATGGAGTATACACCCGTGATTGACTCGTATGCGTGGAAATGCGAACAGGTGTATGTTGGTTCAACTCTCACATGGAAATGGGGGATTTGAAATTGTTCTAGAAAGAGTGAATTGTAAATTCGTGGCATGGGCAGTTGGCATGTGAATGGTGAACGAGAAATCGTATCTGTAGTGTGTTATGAGTAAGTGGAGAAATTTATTTTTGCTTTCGTGTTATTCTTTTGGAGGTCAGAGTTTAAATACACGTTTGTTCAAGTGCTGTTATAGGAGGGGAATGGAAACAGACATCGGCAAGGGTGTGGTTGTCGCAGGCATAGAGACGCAGCTTCGACAGACATTATTTCCCTCCTAGTAAATCACCGTAAAATATTGTCGGCACCTGGTGTCGTCGGAGTGGGAGAGCAGCTGTCAGTCGGGACCTGATGTGTAACCAAAGTTAAGTGGGAATTCTTATTGGAACTTTGGGCTTAATGTGAATTTGTGAAAATGATTTTTTTTGTGTAAAGAGTGTTTACTTGCTTCCTTGTTTTTCTTTGCATTCGTGTCGCTGGATGGTTTTTTTTTAGGTCTAAGGTTTTTATTTAGCTTTGAGGCTCAGAAGGTGGAGATGGCCAACAGGAGCTGACCTGGGCCACCCAGAGAGAGCGAGAGAGAGAGAGAGAGAGAGAGAAAAGGGCGGCCAGAGTGTGCGAGGTTCGCCGCGCGTCCGTTTCCAGCGCTGAGGGAGGGAGATTGTACTATCCAGAGTGAGGCAGAGGGGCATATGGAGCCTGGAGCCCCACGCCCCTTACATGATAGGATTGGAATGGTGTTGTTCTGTCCGCAGCATTTTAGAGGGAGTGTGATGCTACCATATCGTCGGTTCCAGGTGGACACGGGAGCGATTGGCTGGCTCAGTAGCGTGTCTAGGTCGCTTGTACTAGGGGTCTGCTTGTAGGACTCCCAGACATCCCCAGAGAGAGGGGCGGCCTCAGACCACAGGACCTAGCTACTGTTAACATGATGACTTGTGTCTTTTTTTCCTCCAGTATTTAGGTTGGCTCAGAAGTAGTCTAAGTTGATGGTACCTGGAGGAGCAGCTGAGCGAAACCGTGAACATCTCCAGAGCGTAAACGCCAATACAAATGGAACATCTAATAAGAGACGTATCCACTGACGACAGTGCTATACGTGTGTATGGGGTGGGGTGTTTGGACTAGTTTTGTTCTGAAGACCTCACCGCCGGCGGATTACGCCCATGTCGGGCTGCTACACTGCATGGTAAAGACTATTCACGGTAAAGTGAGCACTTCTGAAATCAACATTTGAAAATTTTCACTGCCGCTAGCTGCATATAATTTAACGGTCACACTTAGTAGCATGCGCTCAGTAAAGTTGGTAACGACGGAGGGAAAGTCCGTGCTTTAACGTTGAATTGAAAGTGATTGGTAAATATTTTTGGATAGTGAGAAATACCTATTTTGCTTCCTGTTATTTTGTTACGCATATAAACGTAAGAATGAGCAAATTAGTAAAATATTTACTTTCCCGATAATGTTACAGTTTCACTTGACAAACACGTGAATAAAGTGATTAGGACCATGCAATGTTAATTTTACATGTGGCGGAAGAATACACAACGTGCATGCAGGGCTTTCAAAAGGGCTCAGTTTACCGAGAACAGCCTATACTAAAAAAAGGCTTCACTGCATCAAGATTCATCGCCGCACTGGAGCTTCTGCTACGCACCTGCTGTTCCAAGATATCCTGAGACGAATCCTTCTGCGAACCGCACAGGCGCGACTACGAGGGTGTCTCCAGGCATGTGAAGACCACCCGTTAGGCACACGATATTTTTCGTCTTTAGTATTGGCTTCATTGTTCTAGAAGAATATGGGCTCCGATATATGTATACATGTAAGAAACGTCGCAGGTACATCAGTGCTAGCTTTGTCCACACTGAATGTTAAATTAAGGTGCTGGTTTCTGGTGCAGCCTCTCATTCCCACAACGCTCGTCAACTCGACCACAACTATCCGTCGGTACGTTGCATCGGATCAGCGCCACAAGGTTTTCTCGAGACCATTCGCTCTACCAAGCCGGCGAGATTAGACTGATTCTTCAGCCGCTTTTGCGGTATACAAAACATACCACTTTGGAGGTTTTTTTTGTGTGTGTATTTTGGATTGTTTTCTTTCATTATATGGACTGGGCAGAGCGTCTGCGCGTAAGAAAGGCTGACCTTCCTGCCCGTCGTAACCTGCCAATCACTGGAAATATAGGGCGCTGTTTAATATGTTGTTTAAGTGATGGCGTTGTTTAATTGATCTAAATGTTCCTATGCGTTTATTTAGCTTTCTTCGTGCTTTTTTTCCTGATTAATAACTCACAGTGACAGTGTTGTGCTTAGTTAAACAAACTTCGACTTGGGGTATGTTAAAACATATTTAAAATTTTGCATTGACCAGGACTTCCGCTTGTTACGTGTGGTGTAGCGAGTATATGAATTAAAAGGCTACAGTTTTTAAATATAATACTTCACTTTCGGACTGCTCCGACAAGGGTCATTGAGGCAAATGTAAATGCACCGCGCTTACCAGGATCAACCTCACTTTCACACCACTAAAGGCGTATACGAAAAGTCACTCAGTTAACCCGGTTAGAGTAAAACATTTACTCGGCTCGTTCGATAAGTGACCCGATTGAAAGGCGCCGACTCCATGTTTCCAGAAGAGAGGCAAGACTTCCTGTGACAACATTAATGTACCTTTAAAACTTATCCCTCTCTCTCTCTCCCTTCCCTAACCACCTCTCTCACATCGTGCGTTTTAAGTTTGTGCGTGCGGTTATGTCCGTATGTAACACTTATTTAATGAGGGTCAAGGTTTTAAATATACAAATAAAATAATTTATACTGAAGTAATGTGGTTTTTGGTTACGTAGAAACTTTTAAACAAGGTAATTTTGAAAATAATAAGGTAGGCAGTTAAATTAGAAATATTTATTAAAAATTGAAGTAGTGACCAACCACTCAGGGAAGCGATGCCCCTGCTGGCTGAAAAAAAGAGGGGTAACCGTCCTATACTCGACGCTTATAATCCCGATTGAAGTTTACCCGCGTTCTGAAAGTCTACCGAGTTAACTCAATCAACTTCGAACTGCCCCTGCTCGACACCAGAGAAAATGCGCTTCAGCAGACGACACAAGTGAAACGTCGCAGCAGAAAACGGGGGGTTTTTATTAACCGTCCAACGTGTCTGGGAGAGGTCTGCTTACGAATAGTCTTTAAGAAACGTTACGCGTCTGTATTCGTTTTCCAGTTTCGCCATTTCTCTCTATAGCATGTTTTTTTGTGAGAGTGAAAATGGCACAAACGGGTGTTTTCACGGTCAGTTTTAGGTATAAACATTCCGGTACAAAACATTAAAAAAAGGAATTCGGAAGTCCAGAAAACCTATACGTTTATTATTACGTCATAAAATGCTAGTGTATCCGCTGGAAGTCTCTTATAGGAGCGTTTATAGACGGCGAGACTGCACGCTAGTTCAGTGCATTGCGGCCTCACACGTGCAAAATTCCTTTAACCAGGCGGCCACCTTAAAACCAACAAGTAATCGTAAGGAACTTGGAAGCGAATATCTTATATTTGTTAGATGAACAGACTCAGGCAATTTTCAAGTAGCTGTGGCGGAAGAAGATTTTATACTAACCTGGCACTGAATACAAAGGTACTGTATTTGTATAGTACTGCTTAATGGTGTATTTTAAGATGCTAGTACTCTTTAGAGATAATATAATTTAACAGAAAAACTCTTCTCCGTCATCATCTAACACAGCATTTATTAAATGCAGAAAATCTTCAGACTTGTATTTAATTCCCGCCTACTTAATACCCTGAATTGCTTTTGAGCATTTAATAACAACCTGGGTAACCCCTAATTATCGAGTGTGAGCCTGGTCGCGACCACTTAACTCGGGTTAGTTTCCGTAAACGCCTTCTGTCGTAAACGGGGGAGGATCGATACCAACGTTCGAGATTCGGAACATTCAGCGCTATCTGTGTCCTTTGCTGGAAGCGTTGCTATCATATTGATAACTACCAGCGCAACCTGTCTACGAAGCTGCTGGCAGCGACGCTATATAGTTTCGGAGAGGGCAGCACTGTGTGCACGAAGATCAGAGTTGACACTTCACGTTTCTCAAACAGCCGTTATATATTTTTGACACGTTTATTTATTAGAGAATGTTCTTGTTCGCGCGCTAGATTGCGTTTTTATAGGCGCGTGTCGATCTTTCTTTTATACTCAAAAACATTTACAGGAAATTAAATTAAACTTGATACTCTTCAGGTACTTGCTATATAAACCCGATATTTATATTTTCCGGTAAAATATATTTAGTTTTGGATCTGTGCGATACGTTAGAAACCTTAAGACTTATTTGAATAAACTTGGGCAGAAACTAATGAAAAGTTCGTTCATTAATGATTTTTCTCAATCGTAGTTTTCCGAGATACTGGAGCCTGAAAATCAGCACGTGTACTCCATCACAGATACTATTCAAACCAAGTTATTACATTAGGATTTCAAGAAGTTCTTTGAAATATTTATTAAAAATCACAGAATTTTAAGGATGAGACACTTATGATGAATAATGGCGTCTTTGCTAAATTTTTGGATGTCTCTTAACCCAAACCATTTCACCGATTTAAACTACCTCAAACTTTACGCATGGGTTGAGCCTAAAGAGAGCATTCAATTCTCCAACTATTATGTATAATAGCGGCACCAGAAAATTCTGTAAAAAAAGTTTAAAACGCTTGAATGTCACATTCAGTGGTATAAAATATAGCACAAACCAGCTGCGCGTGTGTTTCCTCAGCATTTTAAGCGGCGATTATGTAGTTTTAATACAGCAAATCTATTCAGAAAAGATAGAGCATTGTCGCTACACATAGTTTAAAACAATGTTTTACAGAAGAGTAAATATCGTAAACAGAGGGCTACTTACAACGAATTTTGCTGACTTTGACCATTTTTTTTCGATTATCAGATTTATAAATTGACAACAAAATATCGACTTCCATTTCTGTCCCGAAAAAAAAAATTATATTAAAATACTCCAATTAAGAAAGAATTACAATATACGCAACTGATACAATGATACCCTTATGACAATTAACCATATGAAACACTTGGTTGCACTGAAAATTCTTAGGAAGAGACGAAATTTCTTCGGAAATATTCGACCGATTTTAAACAGAATTTCTATATTGGCAATATCTTATGCGCAAAACAAAAAACAAATATGCGCTTTTAATATACCTGACTTTATAAGGCTTACATGCAATACGTGAATTGAAGGCGTCAAAATCTGTTGAAATCGATTCGTACGCTCATCAATAGCTGAAGTCACAACTCATATGTTTATTATTTTTTCCCCTAGGTGTAGGCAAACAGTGTAGCTAGAGAATGTAAAAATTTTGAAGCCAACCGGTAACAGATTTCAAGCAACGAAGTATTCAAAAAGATTTTGTTATTAGTAAACAATGAATAAATTATATCGACTGGAATACACAGGATAATATTAGGCAACGACATCCATGTAATTTCACACCCGGCTGAGTTCGTAGGGATTGCTTACTTGGCTCCCCCTTCCCTCCCTTCCACATCACAAAACCTTATTTACTCTCCCCCCTCCAGCCCGCAAAAAAATGTTTTTCTCTTTCATATATGATTAATGACAATGTTATAGAACTGATACTTTGCAATGTAAACGAACTATTCTTAAATTATATTGGTACATTTACGAAGCGAAAAGGCGCAGTGTTAACACGTTACGCTCGTCTCGTATTTTCGAGGGCTCGGATTCCATTCTATGCCCGGCCATCCTCATCTCGGCTTTTCTTGATTTTCCAAAATTCCCTTAGGCGAATGTTGGGATAGTTCCTTGATATAGGCCATAACCGCTTCCTTTTCCACTTCCGACAGTCCAGTTCATTGGTTCAGTTTGTAACGGTCTTGCTGTAGACTTGACCAAATATAGGTACTTTTTTAAAAATAAATTATAGGAGAAAGCTATTTCCAAATTGCAACTTACTTCTTGTGATAATGGATGAAGATTAATGCAAATTTTCTAAAAGACCTAAGTTAAAAATGGGTCTAGGACACTCCCTGCCCCCGTTAATAGGCAATAATGCTGTGACGTATACCCTACAAGCCACTGGAGCAGTCTCTAGCCATGGCGATAAAAGTGTGCTTGCAGACAAAATATGTATTTCGCTGGGCTGGAAAACTTGACAAAACTGTGTAGGGTTCAAAGTGTTATCCCATGATCTTTAATAGAAATGCCATATTCATAATTTCCTTATCGCTTTGCAGTCATGCTCTCATTTGTATTCTTCAAATATCTTATATTCATACTTTTTTGTGACCACCAATCGATATCCTGTATGACAGGCAGACACAATCATTGATATCTCTTTTTAGATACTGGAAAAATCTCGTCAGTCTGATTTCGCAGATATTCTGATTACTCATTGCCTCCTGCCTGCAAACAAAATTCATTTTTACCTTCGACATGGTTTTATATAAGTAATGTGTTCTGTTGTGAGATTTTCTGCAAAAAATTTATGTTACAGAAAAAATTCCCTATGTTTGACTGGAGACTATGAAATGCGGGCAAAATTAGCAACATAAATATCTGTTACAAAAATGGTCTAACTCTCGCCCTTTTCAAGTAAAAATTACATGTTAGATTCCACAGAGTGTTACTGCCTGTCAGGTAGGCAACCAGTCATGGCCGTCTGCGAGCCACGCTGGAGTGGCGTGTGAACATTACATACAGGTGGCTTGTGGCGGAACTGAATTGTAACTTCTTTCGTCTAATGGAGTTTCTAGCAGGCGTGGAATATTGGTTTGCGTGATGGTATCCACAACCCCCCCCGGTTATTATCAGTACTGTAGTTCCCCTCCCTAACAGAGGAGATGACTGTAGAATACAAACTCACACTTCACTGCTCATTGCATGTATTCTACTACAAGTCGACTTGGCTAAGTATACGAACTCAAAAACGACAGACATCATTCTGCTTGACGGTGAAGTTAAATGTAATGCACGAGCTGCTGTACGATTGTACCATGAGAGGTTTCCAGCGCAGCGGTAATCTCACCACGATACCTTCACAGCAGTCACTCAGAGACTGCGCGAAACAGGCGCGTTTAAGGCACGAGGTGGGTCTGGTCACTCGAGGAATATCCGTACTCCAAATATGAAAGAAGACATACTAAATGTTGTGGAGGAGATCCCGTCAACAAGATTCCGCACCATTGCACACGGAATGAGTGTGTACCATTCCACTTTACGGCGTGTTATACACGAGCAGCTGCTGCGTGCCTACCACGTGCGAAAGATGCAGGTATTGCGATCAGTAGATTTCGCTCCTCGACGTGATTTTTCGCCGTGGTTTCTGCAACACTACACAGCAGTTCCTCATTTACTACAATTGCATTGTTTACTGATGAAGCAACATTCACGAGAGACGGTTATTGTTAACAGCAGGAACAGTCACGTGTGGAACGATACCAATCCTCGTGCAACCTCCATCATAGCCAACCAGCACAGAATTTCTGTGAACATCTAGGTGGGCATTGTGGGTTATTATCTCACTGGGCCGTACATGATGCCGCAACAATTGACTGGGCACATGTGCTGCCAATTCCTGCAAATTGCATTGCCGGATTTTCTTGAGGATGTGCCGCAGCGTCAAAACGACGCTGCCCCTCTACATTCCACAAGAGCTGTACGTGATCACCTCAGCATGGAATGTTCAGCATGGTACAACATTAAATTAGCAGTGCAAGAACTCAGAATGTTTTCTGATTTCTTGACTCCTAACAGTGAGAAAATCCCAATCGAACTGTTATTTGTGCAACACACTAATATAAGACCACACACACAGTTGCGGCTAATTCATTCCACTACGGCGCGGCAGGCAGACAGCCATCACTGGTTGCCTACCTGACAGGCAGTAAGTAACACACACTGAAATCAAACATGTAATTTTTACTCGAAAAGGGCGGGAGGAAGACCATTTTTGCAAATGCGTATTATTATGCAAATTAGTATGTTATCAATTTTGCAGGCATTTCATAAGCTGTAGTCAATAATAGGGAATTTGTTCTGTTAGATACCTTCTTTTTTTGCAGAAATTATATGTATACGTAATTCGCATTATTAATAATTACGGTTTAAGTTATTATTAACCATTATTTTGTTTCTGTTGCGCAAGCAGTTTCCTAAATATGACATTGAATGATGATTTTTATGTCAAACTTTGGAAGCGTCTGTCGCTCTTGCTATTTGACCTGGACCATGGGTTTTCTATCTCATTCATTCTATTTCCACCTCAGGAATAACCTATCAAAATTTGTCGGTATGTTTTAGATACACGTTGTATTTAGATACACACACATGTGCATACATATACATGTTTCGGAAACATGTGACAAAACTGTGCCAGTGGATTGCTGACAAGAAAAGAAGAAATTTTAAATATGGCACCTATGCATGTATCTTAAAAGAGAAAAGAAAATCGTGTATTTTAGTTTCTAGTAATACAAATATTGAAAAGCTTTTAAATACGTAAAATTAGTTAGTTTGTTAACGCATTTATGTCGTTTATACCTTTGTACCTATGCAAGTCATAACAATAAGAAATGGAACACCACATACCTTTGTTTAATACAGTGAATATGTTCTTATAAAATAGTTACTTATTCGCACTGGAAAAAGGGCTAAGGTTACATCAGTTACTCATCTCATAGCTGCAAGGTGAAATATTGAATTTTGTTACGATTCCCACAATTTCCTAAATTGTAACTTACACCCTTTTTCTAGACATCCATTCAATTAATAAATGCTCTACAACGACGCTTTGTTTTGTTTGGTGGCACATAATGAAGCAATGTTGTAGAAACGAAAAAAAAAAAAAAAAANAAAAAACATTCCTGTGCAACTGCCTAACTCTGGTCGTTCTGCGGATACTGCAACTACATGTGTTAGCAGGTAGTCGAAATGTGTGAAATAATTAGTCTTGATTTGATGTAGATAGAAAAGAGAAGTGAGATTGCGGCACGAGAAATGTGACGCTGTAGTGATGCTTTTAATAAATTTGGTTAGTGACGATGTGTTCAGAGATTTTGCATGTGTGGTGATTGGTATGGACATACATGGTACTAACTGGCAGAACAACATAACAGACATTGCAGTCATTACAACACCTTATTGGAAAACAACTTCATACTAGCAACTGTTCGAAATGCGCACCTTCAACCTCATTTCAGTAGGCGTAGTGGTGCATTAGAGACTGGTATACACTTTCAAAGACACTTGTTGTGTCTCGCACCTTATCGCAGGGAGCCATGACCTCGCTAAAAAGCCCTCCCCAGATCCAATGGGTGTCTCGTGCACCAAACGTCTTGACGAATCCTTACAGCCAAAATTCTAATGGGGTAATGTCCGGCGAGCGTGACGGCCATAAAACCCACCCGTCCCATCCTATCCAGCGATCTCGATATGCTGCGTTCACGTGGCCACGCACAATTATCGTGAAATGGGGTGGGGCGCCGTCGTGTTGTAGCCACATCCGTTGTCTGACGGTGAGCGGGACATCCGCCAACGTGAACTGCAGAGAATACCAAAAATACTGGAAGCCTATCAAACGGGTTGGCAGCACGTATAGCCCAATAACATTGTCGCGAAGTATTCCAGCCCAAATGTTCATCGAATATCGGTGCTGGTAGCCCCTCATTACAGTTGCATGTGAGTTGGATGTGGATGTGGCTGTTTAAACATTCATAATACCCTTCCTGTGAGAACGTGGCTTCGTCTTTGACCATAACAATAACAGGAAAATCAGGAACCATTTCACACTGATGCAGGAACCACTGACCAAAATCTCGATAAGGGGCATAATCCGCTGGTTGTAATGCTTGCACCTTTCGCATACTGTATGGTCGCAGCAACTGTTTGTGTAGTACACTCCATGCTTTCACATTCTATGCACCCATTGCACGTGCGGTGGCACGGGTGCTAGTAGAAAGCTTTTCTTCTGCTCTCTTCACGACTGCCTCTTCAAAAGGTGGGGTTCGAACGCTTCTCTGTTGACCTGGTCTACCTCGCTTCAAAAACGTGTCCGTTTTCTGCAGTCGCTGTGTGACGTTTCCGAACGCACGACTGTTAGGCTGACGTAGGCTGACAAACGTGCAGCTTCCCTNGAACGCTTCTCTGTTGACCTGGTCTACCTCGCTTCAAAAACGTGTCCGTTTTCTGCAGTCGCTGTGTGACGTTTCCGAACGCACGACTGTTAGGCTGACGTAGGCTGACAAACGTGCAGCTTCCCTTCCGTTTCCTCTCGCTTCTCCATACACCAACGCCATATCCGTCATATCCGAATTAATGCACGATGTCATGTCCATCTCTTGCAGTAGTGAAGCTAAACAGTGACACGTGGTGAATAACAGGCAGCTCTGGCATCGAAGTAGGGCAGCGACAATGAGTTTGAGGTGCGAGGAGGGGGAAACTGCTATGACGTCCAACAACGTGTGTCCACTATTGCAAGCCTGATTCAGGTCAACAAATCACTCACTGCAGTACGAAGTTAATGGTTTCCGGTAGGATATCAGTGTCTTCATCACTACTCACACTTACGCACAACCTGCTAAAACGTGTCATTAGTTATCTGCAGAACGGCCAGTTAGGCTGTTGCACAGAAAGACTTTTCCTTGGTTTCTTCCCCCTTGCTTTATAATGTGCCATCAAATATAACGCATTTACTAATTGTAATTTGTTTGCTACCTGTTTTTTTTATTGGTGATAATTAATTATTCAGTGCGCGACGCCGTTTATTATGGCCAGAACGTGTTACCTCCGGGTGTAGGACGTGTTGCCTACCCACCAGGCCATAGTTGTGCTACAACTGAAACCGTTGAGTGCGTTTAACACGAAAACAGTGGTTCCTAGAGAGTTGCAAAGAGAGAGCCTTTTTGGCTAGTTACGATGTACTGCTTAATTCTATGGCATCACACATCAATTTTAGCTCAAGGTAATAAAGTTGTATGCAATAACAGGGTGGGTGCAAACTGCTATTTTTACATAATGGGGGTGGGTGAGACGTGCCAGACCTTCAGTTTATCCAATATATTGTTTTAATTAATTCGTATACCGAATTCTGTTCCTTTAACACAAGTACTTTTCATAATATCCCACATTATATGCTTTTTGGTCTCCACCTCTAAGGGCTTGTACAGCTCTTATTATTTGAGATAGACAATGGATGCCATATTTCAAATTTCTCCTTTTCACGTCAGCAAACCCCTGGCACAATTTGGTCACATTTTTCCGAAACACGTCGTACACACACACGCACACACACAACGTTGCTATTATTATTCTGAATCCTGATCTTACGATTATTATTCTGAATCTTGATGCTGGCCTGTGTTATAATACTGGAGTATTAGTTTAAATAAGGCTCCCGCCTACCTTGGGCTTGAACTGGTTTGCAGAGTGTTTGAAATACACTTTTTTCAACGAAACTGTTAAACGTGCGTCCATTGTGCTGATCTACTAAAAGAACACACACTTCAGACGAGTGCTGTTGAGTGCTTTCAGGACGTCGCGCACATTATAATCACCATTTCATAGCACACGAAAAAAAACTAAAAACGGCTCTTTCAAAGCGCGGTATTTCAGAATATACGTGTCAGATACATACAAAACTACCCAGCCAGGGGTTCTCTATTGAACCTTCTTACAGACTTTCCATGAATGCCCCACAGGTACACACAGAGCGACGAGAACACTGCACGCTTGTTCAGAGCCTTGCGCTCAGCGGCGATGGAGCACTTGATGTGCGTGGCAGTGTCGCCCTTATCGCTTCCGCACCTCTCGGTGGGCGGGAGCCTTAATTTCCTGTTCCACTATCTACCAGTTTATATTTACGTTGGAATTAGGCCATATTAGTGGAGGTACGTAAACTTCGCGAATTCCTTTGGCAACAGCCTAAATTCGTAATTCCTTTATACGCTCGGGCCACAATTGTTTATTCATTGGCTAAAGAGTTTTCCAAGACGTTCTCAGGCAGTGCTGTGCTGTGTGCTGTGTGTTCCAGAGCGATCTCGTGGGCACGACGCTCTACATGACTGACTGGTACGACGAGCCCGCCGACATCAAGAAGGCCTACCTCATCATCATGTCGCGCTCCGACCGACCTGTCATCGTGCGAGCTAAACCCTTCTACGTCGTCAACATGGCCACCTTCGTCAGCGTGAGTGCCCTGCGTTAGTTTACACACGTCTTAAAGTAAGATGCTGTTAGCTCCGGATGCTATTTCCCCTTAGCAGCCAAACATCGTTCATCGGGAGATTTTGAACAATGCTGTTATTTACCAGTACATATACTGCAACCAAATTCCTACCTCATGTGCCCGTTGTATTATGTTATAGGCTGTTCACGGCAAAGTGAGCACTTCTGAGGCTGTAGTTACTTTTTCCTTTCAGTAATTTATTTTATCCTTTAACGACATTTAAAAATAAAAATTGTCATGTAAATAATAAACACAGCTTGCGTATTCCCCTTCACTCGAAAGTTAGCTACTAAAACTATAATAAAAAATATTTATTGATTATTATTCCAAATGAGATGGCTTGCAAAAATGCTCACTTTACCGTGAATAACTTATACCAGTCGGTACTAGTGAGGTAGGTCCTGGTGGTCGGTGATGAAGTGGCGTCTGGTGAGTCTTAAAGCAGGCGAAGCGCCGTGGCCAAAGAATATAAATCTAAAATTTGTGGTAAAAAAATTTACAATAATCTTTTTACGATGACGTGTGTGTGTGTGTGTGTATAGATATGTATATATANCTCAACTCTCCCATAAATTTCAAAGAGAAAACAATATGGTTTTTCAGGGCGGTGTTTCACTAAGGGATTGGGCTCCCTTAGAATACACGGCCAAGATCACAGTTGATGCGCTAGCCACGTGTCCTCTGTAGCGCAGGACTGGAAAGCAAAAACATTGTAACACAAACGATTTTTGACAGGAACAATGCTTGGAAACTACTCCGTGATTTCTCCTGGGTAGACGCACTCTCAAAGTTGCCCTTAATCGTTCCGCGTCAATGCCCAAACGCTTGGTGTGAAATATGAATCCAACAAACGTTATTGTTTGTAATGTTAGAGAAACGCCTTTTAATCAGTGGCAGGACGATGACTTAATAGGCTTGATAGTGCACGGATACGTAAAAGAATATTCATTGTAGGCTGAAAATGATAAAGTTTGAAGAGAACTGGAGTTAAAACATTTCTGCCGGAAAACGTTATTTAAAGATATATTCGATATAACCTCAGACATGGAAAAATTTGTATAAAATTAAGTTTTCTATAATTTAGTTGCCAACAATTTTCCTTCTGGTATATGTTTTTCTACGACACACAGTTTATGATATATTATGCAAAATATAGGCGCTTCAGCAAGATCGAGGAACCTATCTTTGCCTGCTAAAATTGCTCCTTAAACAAAAACTAAGTCAGGACAAGCAAGTTAAAACTCTTTCTCACAATATGTATAAATGTAATTAATAGACACATATATGTATATACAATGTGTTTTTTCATACAAAAGTATATATTTGTTTGTTCCGTCATCACATTTCAGGCGTTCTCAATTAAAGCACAAACAGACGTTTTGACAACATTATGGCTAATGACTAGTGATATAAACTGAAGGTCACTTGTACTGTTCTAGGTTCTGAATGCGGCATACACCTACTTCAATCTGATGAGGGAGTTCAACAACTGAGACGGATACCGTCTAAAGGATATACGCTGCGCCCACGGCTCTAATTTGTTGCACAAAAACTGAGTATATTGCAGTATAAAGAAGATGTGCACTCGCCCAGGGACAAGGAAAGCGATTGATACGACATTTTGATGATTTGTGTGTCACATTGTATTAAAGGTCACGACGCACTTGATAAGAATTGCACATTGAAATTGAATCTTTATTCGAATAAAAATTTTAACGAAAATGCACTTGCTTACTTCACTGGCAGGTTTAAGCAATCATGCTTTTGAAATATTTAAGTTTTCAAACTATGTAATGAATTTCTACGCTTATTATTATGGCTGAAAATATTTAGGTTACGCCCAAGCTGGTGCAGGATTCTGGAAAAGGATTCAAGATTCGTCTATTATCTTGGGTGACGTCACAGCCGTAGGTCGCGCTTGACGGCTTGGGGCGGCCACCCATGTTATTGACAAAATGTCTAGTTTTACCACAAAATCACAAACGAATTTATCCCGAAATCGTATTTTACTTTAGCAAATTTACGAAAGAAAAAAAAAACTGAAAAAAAAAAAACGAGTTGATTTACACTTCTGGCTATTAAAAATGCAGCACCAAGAAGGGCGTGCTTGAGGAGCCTCACATTGGGGTAATGCATATATCAAGGTAGGGAAATGACGTTATTAGTTGTTCAACTGATAGGCGCAGTACATGCGCTAATGGCGACACTGATAAGCGGTATATAAGTAGTGGTTAGGAAGCCGCTGAGAGATAGTAGCATTGTGCTTCCTCGCCCTTAGTGCGCACAGAAGATGTGAGCATGTCGTGTCGAAGAACACGTAGAACTAAGTATATTAGAATGGAGGAGTTAAGGGCGTCAGTCGTCTGCTTGGTCCGGTTCTGAGGACAGCACCAGCAATTTTAAACAAATGACAAACGAAAAAACCAAGATGGTGTTCGAACGAAGGTGATAGACAAACTCCAGTAATGTATAAACAAATCATGAACGAAAAAATACCAATATGGCGTATGGTGGCTGTGACGCCAAACAAGATGGTGGACGGTTGCACTTACCAATATTGTGGACTACGCTCACCAAGATGGCGGACGGCTGTACCTACAAATATGGCGGACTGCACCGACCACAATGGCAGACGGTTGCACCTACCACGATGGCGTACGGTGGCTGTGACGCCTACCAAGATGGCAGACTGTACGTACCAAAGTCGCCGTCTGAACCGACCAAAATGGCAGACCGTGGTTGTGACGCCTATCAAGATGGTAGACTGCACCTACCAAGATGATGGAATGAGTATTGGTGGAAGGGGGTGTTGGAGACCTCCGGAAAATTATTTTTTTTAAATAAATTTTTTTTGGATTGTTTGAATTTTCTTGAATTTTTGGATTTTTGGTTTAAAGGTCAAGAAGGTCAACGTCAAAGGTCATTAGGGTTAAGGTCAAAGGTCAACTGGATCCATTATGGCCGCCGTCCGACCGGAATGACAGAGCTCGACCAGCTCCGACTCTCTGGTCCCAGGTCCTAAGTCCCCATAATCCCTCTACTCTTACATAATGACCGCAACTGCGTCTGCTTACAAATGATAAATTAAACTGCCTGTTATATTTCGAATCGTCTGATTCACAAGGAACAACGCCTGGTATCCGTCCTTGCCTATCGCGTCTCCGCGAGTCCCCGAGTCGGCCTTCCTTCAGCTCGCACGAGCCAAAACCACTAGGGAAACACCTGTCTTCGAATTCTTCACGTAATACTTAAATAGCCTTATTTTGCTGAACACTCGTCTTAATATACGAAAATAAATGCTCTTAACATTAACGTTAGCTGTGTTATTTTTAATTATATCAGTAGAGGGGCTTCCTCTTCAAGTTCGCCGGAGGAGTGGATAGCTCGTTCCTTGACCCTTGAGTTGAGAATCTTTCTCTCATCTTGTACCGTGAGAAAGTATTTGCCTTCCCTTCCTTCTAATTCGGCGTAAAGGCATCCATCAACCATGGTTCATCCCTTTTGACTTATCCCTACTTGAAATTGTCACATCAGAATTTATTTACATATGGCTAATTAAATAACCTCATACCATCTCCTAGTATTATGTTACATACATACAAATTCAAATCATATTCCTAACAATATTATAACTCTGGACATAATTACGTTCCCGTTGATTTACGATGTACGTTGATGTACGTGCAATTGAAATTTATGTGCCAATCTGAAAAATTGCTTGTTACAGTAGCATGGCAGGTACCTGTACGCCATACGTCCATCTATTACTCAGAACTTGCATCGAGGTAAGTATAGCTTTGGAAACATATGCATATGTTAGTTCGATAATACTGTGTCCTGCGCCTGTCGAGCTAGTTGTATAGTTCTAAGATGTAGGTTTTAAATGTGCTTACTCGAATTATCTAGCGCGGGCATGTATGGAGTACAGACGTGCTCGGTTTCAAAGAGTCGCAGGCTGAAGGCTTCCTGTATGTCAGACCAGCGTGCAATTATTAGAAGGTAAATCGTATATGTTGCGTATACTTGTAGAACTACGCTAAATATGAAGGGCCTGAAGATAAAGTACAAATATGCCTTAGTTAAAATGTTGTCTAAAAATACGTTTTATTACCCCGTTTAGGAATTCAGATATAAAACGTGTTTGAAATACTTCCTTCGAAATAAATCGGCAATTTTTTATTTCAGAAGTCGTAACGTTTTGCTGTTTCAAGTTATACGAGATATAATATTAACGTATCCGAATTCCAGGCAGGGGTGAATGGTGCGAGTACGTTAAATAAATATGTTATAAGTTTAAAGAAATACGCTAAGTGCTGAAACAGACGAGCAGGTTCCAGACACGTTCCTGATTGTTATCATTTACGTACATTGAAAGTAAATTTTACCATAAGAGTTATTACGTAAAGTTCATTTTGTATGATTCCTGCCTGCGTTTGTTTGTTATGGTTTCTTAGAAATAAATCATCGAACAAAAACTTTTTTCAAAATGGTATTTTACTAGGTAGACCTACACTGTGTTTGAAATAGCAGTTCAGCAGAACGTTGTTAATTCATACGACTGAAAGTCTCTTGTTATTATGCAATTCACAATTCTGATAAATCAATGGTTGCAAGATAGATTGTAGTTAAGTTGTGTGCAGATAAATTATTTTCGTACCTAGCTATACTAACTAGACTGTAGCCAAGCTTGTGAGTTCCATGTTCTATTAGACTTATAGACTAATTCATTTGGAAAGTATGTTTTCAGTTACGTAACTTTGAAGTAACGTGATAACACGACCATTTCTAAACCGTCTTTACAACTGGCTCAATCTGCCCTGTGTCTCGGATAATGTTTTTAACTAACTGAAAAGCTCATCTATTTTGCTGAAAATGTAATATTTTACCAACGACATAAATTTTTATGAATCCCCTGGTATAGTTATTAATTAAATTTTCGCAATTATTGACATCAACAAAACCATTTCAGTCAAATCAGTGATACCATAACATCTCACCGTCTCACAATTATTTTACTATTCTAATGTATCTTATCCTAGTCTGCTTCGGACAATTTTTCTTATCCCCAACTAATTTTATTTCTTCATCGTAACCTACGTAATCTAAATATTTCATCTAGTGTACAGCTTATCTAGTTGACTTTCAGTCGGCATTCCATCATGTCCCAGGGTTCAGCACAGTTCAGGCTACCTTCAGGCTTTGCCAGTCTACTTTGTCCATTCCCATATCGTCAAAATACTCGATTTATCCCATGGAGTATAGCAGTTTCCATTGTTTTTCTAAAATGAAACGAGCCGGTTTCAAATCGTTGACGCATTGCAATTACCTTTCGGTGGATTACAGATCAGTTACATAATTTCTTGGTGCCATTTGAAAGACTTTGGCCAGAATTGTAACTAACACTTCCAGTCGATTCAACGACACGGCGGAGTAATTCGGCAATATTTAACTGTAAATGTTTTCACCTTACCTAGACAGTAATTGCGAACTGTAACGTTATCGCTTTCCCATTTCACCACACCACAAGCGGTGTTGCCCGGATATCTGCAAATTTACTAAAATCTTATGGTGAGAGTGATCGAAAGTGTAAGCACAAATAAACATTACCCAAAACTCGCGTCGTTTATTATATTGGCTGCTCTAGTTGTTATACACATTTGTCAAACTTCCCATACTCGTTAATAGGCGTATGAAGTATACGTACGATTCCACTTAATTTCCAACGATGTCATGCAATAAATAAATAGTTTAATGTGCCAAATATTTAATATGGAATGTTTTCAAGAGAAGGGGAAAATGCTTGTGTTATTTTCAAAATAAATTTTAGGGCTTATTACAAACAATGTGTTGTAAAATACTATGCAGGTAGCACTTTTTATCTCTTATTCATAACTTGATTAAAGCAGAATAATTCAGGAGAACTTTTGCGGTATTTTCATGTAAATCAAAGTGGTTAGATAGTTCCGGTATTGTTGCAGTAGCAATGATGGTTTCTTTTCGTTGAAAATCAGTGAACTAATTTACAGGAATGGTGCGCAAGTACAGTAACTTTGCAAAAAAAAATTTCTTCTTTAATTTCATAAAAATATGACTTAGTATATACTGGTTCTTAAGCGACGTTATCCTGTAAACATAACTGATAAGCCAGAGTCAAATACCGTTTTAATTCTGAACTTGTAGAAAGACTGAAATAAGTGAAATAAAGGCAAGCAACTTGAGTGTTTTATGTGAACTTTATAGTCATACACACGAGTTAATGTTTTACTAGCATTTACGTTTAGCCGAACAAGGTGCTGCAGCTGTATACTTCTCTGGGACCTATTAGAAGTTCTGCGGCCTAAAAATAAGTCATTACACTTTTAAAAAGGATCACGCATAGGGAACTTATCCAATCATTTTGAAACAGATAAGGTTCTTCAAATGTTATGGTCGCATGTCATGATGCTACCACTGGACAAAAAAAAAAAAAAACAAGAAATTAACTAAATAATGTTACTTTCATTTAGTAGAAACACCTTTTCTAAAAATAAGTAAATTACACTTTGAAAAAGACATAATAAGTAAAAAATTAATAACACGCTAGTTTACTAATCGGTGTAATGTTTAAGGATTGTGCAGACTGTTAAAACCATGTTTTATTGGGTAAGTAGGAGGTCAAACAAGTGCCAAAAGAAATATGTGTCAGTTTCTATATAAATTATTCTATATTTACAAAGAAAGTATTAAATCATTACGAAAATACCCGTTAATTCATTGACTGGAATGTCTGCTTGAGTGGAATCAAAATTGACGTAATATTGTGTTGGGAATTCTGTAGTATTAAATTTTGTTAGTTTGGTTTTTTTTGCTTAAAATATGCCGAAATTCAAAAATTGAGGATCTGTTTTTTTAAATTAACTGACGGGGAACTTACCCTCTTAGGACACCTTCCAACTTTTATTTTTTCATTATTGATTCTTTGTCTACAAAATATAGTGAAGAAATGTTTCTCATACCATTCAAAGAACTTTTGCTCCGTGAAAATACTGGCGGGTTGGGCATTCTACATCAGCCAAATTTTGCTATTCAGAGACTAATTTTTTTCCCTCCGACGGAGGACGAGGGGTGGGGGTGACTCAGTGTTTTGAATTAGGTGGCAGTTAAATTTCCCAGCTCTGCTAACAATATACAATGCACGGTTGCACAAATGTGTAGACAGCTGCAAACGACGACATGACGCCGCAGTTACGGGCGTTATGACGTCACAGGTCCGTGTCCACACCACACCAGTCAGAATCTGCAACAAACAAGTGCAAGAGAATATTGTGAACTGGCACGACCAGTGACATTCAAAAGTAATAAGTTAAACAAATTGAAACGAACTCGTGTCTGGAAAAATTACACATCACACTTAAACTCTCGCTTTAAAGCCCCTTTCACACTGCAAAATTTTATCCTTCGAATACATTTAACATTAAAATTAGAAGGCGAAAGAAATATAGCTTTAAAATTTTGCTTTCAAATAAAGTTGGTCAAATAATTTCGAGTGTGTTCGGAAATGTGTCACATAGTCAAAGGCTTTATTTGAAGGATCTAGTCGGATTTTCGTTTAAACATAATTTACAAAGCGGGAAAACATTATTGTGTTACCAAGCAGCCCATTCCAGGAAGGAGTGTTAAGGACATTATCTTTTATTTTCACTTTCTAGCTAAATTTTAAATTTATTTAATATTATTATTTATTGCGCTATGAAATTATTTGTCTCTGATTTTGTACCGTTTTGATTCTATGTGTATTTTCAGCAGCATTCATGTCCTGAACGATATTAAACAAATCAATTAGTTCCACTACTTTAAGTTTTTCCAGTTGTTGATCACTATTTTAACGTTTAGTAGGGCCGGGAATAACTGTTTTCGATGAGTGTGCGTCTAACTGGCTAAGCTCGTCAAACACACAAAAAAATGTAACAGGTTCTATACACATCACAAAAAGTTGAGAATGTTGTGAGATACGGCAGTTTTGATGGTAGGAGTTATGCATTTAGTTCTTTTGTGATCGACAGATAGTGCGCGGACGCATTTAACATGCCTGGGAAAAACTGAAAACAGTAGTTTATAAACTTCCACAACCTCTACAAACACTTCCAGATCTCATAATAACTGTCTGGATGGAATGGAACCTTCGTCCGAAAGATGACATTAACACGCTAATTACAAGCATGCCACGGCGTGTTACGGAACTTAATAATGCACATGGAGGCCAAACAGGGGTACTAAACTGAAGTGGGAAGAAATACACCCTCCCTAGTCAGAAAAACTATGAAGTTAAATTTGTTGTTCTTTCGTGCTTATTTATCTGTGACATTGAAAATATCTTTTTATTAGAAACACTTTGAATTTCACGTTTTGTATCGGTACCGTTGGTAACTTATAATTTCTATGCTTTCTTGTATGTATATTTCATACTTTTTTGCATTCTGTATGTATATTCCAAAATTTTTGTAAGGTGTTCACATACAAAATATTTTAGGGAAACTGGAGCCATTCGACTTCTCTAGATAAATATGGTGGCATTTATGACGTTTCGGTGACGTCACAACCTTCCAATTTTACCTGACCCAACTTATTGGAAGCAGTTTGACGGCAACATTTAGTAGTGTGACAGGGGCTTAAAGAAAATATTATGGGATCAACTGTATGTTTGTGTTTCTTTGCATTAGAAGAGAGTGCGGTCTAAGACCATGAGAGTGCGTGTGTTCCCTCAGAGTGAAAATATTTAAATCAATTTAATTATGATCACTTAAAAACTTTACAAATATTAAATTACTTTTAATAGTTAAATACTGTCGCACAGCTAGGATTTGTAAGCTTTCATATTTAAACTTTACAATTATTCTGGTGATAGGTTTCAGCTAAGGCCTAAATCTCGTTACGGGAAACTGAAATTTTTTGCGTGGGATAATCATGCAAGTTACATAAAATGTATGTGGCACATGCGATCATGAAGCAGCAGTTTTCCCGCGGAGGTAATTGGAGTGCGTCTAACATTGCGTTAACCTCATGACAAATCCTCGTAGCTCCAATAACTGGTATTTTACAGGGAAGACAAAAACATACTTTGATTTCGAAGGCAATTTATTGCTGTTGAAAGTAAGATTGTGGTTATAATAATTTAGAACCTTATGCTGTTTTAAACCCATGGGAAGATAAATTTGCATTAAAATTAATTAGTGGATATACGAGTTTTTCGCTGTTTCAGACTTCATGGTGGAGTTACGAGGTTTCCGTCTTTTGATTCTAGATTATTTTTAAACATTTTTGGAGATACGATCTTCTCGTAGCCGATCAGTTAATTTTTTGTGTTACAACGGCGTAAAAACCAACAAATAACCGAAAATGGAGTCACGAAGTTTTCTAATGAAGGTAACGTAATGCACAACGTAGCTTTTAAACGCAGTCCTTCACAACGGCGAGCACTCAAACGATCTCTCGACATGCGACCTGTAAGAGCAGGGCTCCAAACGCAGTCCTTCACAACGGCGAGCACTCAAACGATCTCTCGACATGCGACCTGTAAGAGCAGGGCTCCAAACGCAGTCCTTCACAACGGCGAGCACTCAAACGATCTCTCGACATGCGACCTGTAAGAGCAGGGCTCCAAACGCAGTCCTTCACAACGGCGAGCACTCAAACGATCTCTCGACATGCGACCTGTAAGAGCAGGGCTCCAAACGCAGTCCTTCACAACGGCGAGCACTCAAACGATCTCTCGACATGCGACCTGTAAGAGCAGGGCTCCAAACGCAGCTGCAAACATCGTGGTTGCAATACTCGACAGTCAGTGCTAGACAGAAGCTATATTTATCACTCTATTTGGGCGTGGCGGGCAGCATTGAAATGGACTGCACTTTTCGTCGCTTGGCAAGTGGACTGGTTATGTTGAAAAAATGTTGCTTGTTCCGGTTGTTTTTATTCTAGATATACTATATCAATGTTAGAAGTTGTATATGGAAATGAAAGACACGGTATGTGCCTAAAGAACTGCGTAATGCACATAATGAAATCATATTCTTTATTTTTGTTATTTTCAATACATACATATTTGTTGGTGCACTGTTTGCATAATATTAAAATACAGTATAATATCTCTCGAGCTTAAACGAGGTATCGTTTGTAATAAAATGTGGGCAAAGTTACTTCAACATGTACATTTTTGGTAGGAAGACCATATTTTAAGTTATCCGGAAATTCGACGAGTAGGGTAACACAGAAAAAAATATGCGTGTTGAAAAACTTGTGTCTGTAATGAATGTCCAATTGAAACTGAGGGAAGCAACTGCACTGGCATTGCTACTTGTTCGTCGGCATAGACTTGGCAGGGGTAAATAAATTTGATACCAAAATGCCTGGGGCCACGGTGGTGTAGTGGTTAGACTACTCTCCCCCACCTAGGCAAACCTGGTTCGATTCTTGGTGGGGTAGCTCCCGGATTTCCGCATATGGAAATTTTGCCGGACGTTGCCGTTGGTCAGCGGGTTTTCTCTGAGATCTCCAGTTTCACCCGCCCTTTCATTCCGGCGCTGCTCCATACCTCGTTCCGTCCTCATCGGCTCTCAAGACCTCGATGTTAAGAGCCGCCCAAATCTCTCCACTCAACCAAAATGCCTTAACGCCTTAATTGGAGCCAAGAATGAAGTGGGCATTTGTTTTCTGTGTGGATGTATATTTCTGTTTTCTTCTGTGTATCCAAATACTTAGTTTGATGTGCTGACGTCCATTTGTGCCCACTCCTCTTGGACGCACGCAATCAATTCTCTTCTATTGGAGGGTTTATGTATCCGTATTTTTCCTTCCTATCTCACCACAATTCTCTCTCGGATATAATCCGGTGATTCAGGTGGAGTTTCGAGGTAGTGGGGTGTTTGGTAGAGGATCCACAGTCGAACATAATATGTTCTGGGATTGGGACCATTATTATTTTGGAACATCTAACTGTCACCTAACCCAAAATTCTGTGCATTTTCCTTTAGATACTAAAGGCAGTATCATTAAATATTTCTTCCAATCCATAATGTCATATGTAGATAGCGCTGTCACTTCCGAGTAACGAGGGACCACTCTCAAACTACGCACTCCACAGACTAGCCCAGTGACATATGTCATCCGTGTAGCACAGAGAGAATTACTTCCTGAAGAATAGACCCCGGCCCATTCCCGCGCGACACGGCCTTGAAGCCACCCGCAGTAGGTCCAGGCAAGTGACAAAACCGGTTCGTCTGCCACCCTCCGTGTCCACGAATGGTTCCCATTTTACTAGCGATAATTATCGCTGAACTGCAGCGGGGAAAATTGCTCGTGTGACCCTACCCTAAGAGTCACGTGATGACGAACTTGTTGAGCTAGTCTCGCAATAACCTTGTTCTGTGGCCCAACACTAATAGCCTTTTCGCCAGCGGAATTTAGAAACCACGTTGTTTACACTAAATGCTAGGAAATTGTTTTTAATTACATAAGAGAGTATCAATAGAATGTTTTTCAGCAACACCAACAAGCTCCGGCAGGTTACACCTTACGAAAATATAAGACGGAAACGTATAGGCCTATATCACGTTTCCGTAAGAGATTGTGAAGGGAGCTATGCGGCCTCAAAAATCGAGTTATTAAATACTTTTCGATAACAATTCAGAAAGTAATTACGATTTAGTAACAAATAGGTGAATAATGATTTCAATGACGGATATACCACACCTCTGTAAACGCCGTAAGTAATATCACCCCCTTAATTTATTATATGGAGGATGCCACCCTATATTCGTATGAAACTTTGTAACACTAAGCTGTAAACTATTTGTTAAGACACATTACGAATCAACACGTATAAATTAACAGAAGAGGTCGACTTGTCGGAACACTCTCAGGTGAACCATTTTCATGAAAACATGCAGACATTTCAAAAGAGGCGGTAGGTAGGCAACAGGTAGATGACAGGTAAGCAATACACAATGCTGATCTTGAAACCTATGGTAGAACCTTAGAACGGTTCCTGTAAACAGTGTGATCAGCGCACTACTTTTATAAATTCACGAGTGTATAATATTTCAAGACATTCGTTTACTATATTATTATCTGCCTTGTGTTGTGCCACAGTACATTATCTCTTATTAACTATTGCACCCCCCTTGGTGCTGTACAGTACATCAACGTGCCATCATCATTCGTCATTGGAACTCGACCGGACTCAATCCTAGCACACGACTCTTTGCACGTTTTAAGTACAGCGAGTGCTATTCGTTTTTCTGAAATAGGCGAGGTACATTTAGAAAAACAATGGTTCGGTCATCAGTCCACCCATTCTAATTTAGGTTTCCCATGGTTGAAGGTTGTTACGCTTAGTTCCCCGTGACATAATTTGCGTAACACGAGAGCCACACTCACCCGAGAAGACGGCAGCAGGCTATTTACAAACTTTCCTTAAACTACACATTTTCAGACATGGTGTAACACCAAAAATCTTCACAATCCACCGAAATATGGGCAAAATGTAGGTCTGGCTGACTACTCAAACGTCAAAAGATTGTAGAGCCCATTCGCGGTTTCTTCACTCTTTTGGAATCAAACCTTTGAAAAAAAAAAAAAACACAATGCATTACGTGCTTCGTAGTTTCCTGAATATGTAATATTTTACACGTATTTTACACTTTTGCAAACATAAATGTTCCCTATTTTTAGACAAATAGAATTTTACTTGTATTTACCTATTAATTATAATATTTAATAAAAAATTATTATCAATTAAAACAAGGAGGAAATAAGTGTGTTGGTAATACCCAGTAAGAAACAGTTCTCATTCAAAATATTATTACTCTGAGTGCGCACGTTTGGCGTAATATCCTGGACTCGTTTAAGCTTTGTTTACGTGAGGCGGAGGAATATCGTGGAAGTAGAAATTTAGCACGGTTTCAGAAAAGTTGGAAGTAAACGTGAATAGGGTATATCAGCAGTCTAAAGTAAAACTGCACCCAAAAACCACATCCGAGCCAATCACCGAAAAGTTGGACAGAGCTCCGAACTGGTGGAGCATCACAGTTGGAGGGCTACCGGCAGCCTGGACGTCATCTCTTTCGGTGAGCGGCCGTGGGTCGAGTTTGGGTGAGCCGTCTTGGGCTACTTTCGTTATTACTGGCCCTTTCCTCGCAAAACAATTTACGTAAGCCGTTTACACTGATTAAGGCCCATAATGTGAAAGAAATAAATTACTGTTTCTAACATTTATCATTTTTTACTTCACTTTTAATTTTTATATTTCCTTATTTCCATATATTTACTGCAGCAGTTCTCTCCATCTATAATCTTTGATCCAATCAAGCAAAATGGCGTAACATCGCACATAGAGGTACGATTCCGTTCCACTGGCCATGGCTGCTTACTTCCTATTTCCTCAGGTCCTGTAGCTAATGACGCCTTGCTTTGAAGGAAAGAACCAAGAGGTCGCGGTAGTGACGAGGGGAGCGAACTGCCATTGAAGGGTTGTCTCTAACATCACGAGTGACAGCACACACAAAAGTCCAGCCCAGCCAACTCCTTCCTCTCTCGCTCATTTCCCCTTTCATGTGTCATGGCGACTTGAGGACCAGAGGAGATGCAAACTGCTACCCGCATTGCGCGTGACGTCCGACGGCGTCTCAAAAGACTCGAGACCCCGCAAAAAAAAAGTGTACGAAAAATACAGCGCCCAACATACGCGCAACCAATCATATGCAGAATGAATGTGAGGCTGGCTCACTGTGACACAGAGCAAGTACGCATACAGAAGCAAAATGCCGTTGCTACACCGTTTCACGTATGTATGCGTAGCGCTCTGGGAAAAGGTCTGTGACTGTGGTATGTTGATACCGGCTGACTAGCAAAATCGTTTCTATAAATCACTAGATTAAGTGTTGTAAATTCAAGTCTATTATATTAGCCTTCAAGTTTTTGTGCCGGGAGGTTTATTAGGTACGGCCTACACGCTGATATAACATAAACTTACATAATATAACAAAAAAAACAAGTACATGCACCAATCGCTTGTTCAGAATTCGGACCCAGAACTCGAGAGCCACATAAGTAAGGGAGATCGTCAAGAATATTTGCTTCAGTTACCGTCCTACAATTCTGCTAAAATTTTTGAAATAATAATGTTTGAAGCATATTTTAATGATCGTGTAGCGATGGTTTCATTTTGTATTTTTTTTCCTTTCGATTTCTATGGTAATTTCAAAAATGAAGTACGTGATAAAATATGACACGCATAATCTTAAATATGGCAGTATTTAAGGCCACCGTAGTGCAAAAAATTCAGATAACTGCATTACGCTATGGTCTACGATATGCGACACGAAAATATGAATGCTGACTATGTAATGGCAATCGTAGTATTATACAGGCTGAGTATAAAAGAATACCCTAACTTTGAAGGACAATAATATCAAAACCAAACAACTTACAACCTTGATTGACCAATCAAATGAACCGTGCAACCGTGAAGTTTGTTCACCATACATACATAAATGTTCAATGTTACCACCTCGAGCGGCCCGAACGACATCTACGCGACAATCAAACTCGTTCCACACTCTTGTTAGTATGTCTGGTGTTACGGTTTGGATGGCGACCGTAATTCTCGTATTGAGGTCGTCAATGTAAGCCGGCAATGGTGGACGAAACACTTGATCCTATATGTACCCCCATAGAAAAAAATCGCACGGTGTAAGATCCGGGCTTCTTGTGGGCCAGTGATGAAGAGCCTGGTCACCAGCTGCTCCTAGACCAATCTAGCGTTGCGGCAACGTCTCGTTCAGGTATCCGCGAATAGATAGGTGTCAATGGGGTGGCACACTATCCTGCTGGAAAATGAAGTCCCCCGTCGTCTCTTCCAACTGAGGAAACACCCACTCTGTAAGCATGTCCAAATAAGGGATTCCAGTAACAGTGGGCGCGTGAAAAAAGAAAGGGTCGAAAACAATGTCTTTGGATACAGCGCAAAACACGTTCACTTTGGAGGAAGCGCGCTCGTGTTCGGTGGTTTCATGTGGAGGTTCCTGACCCCATATCTGCATGTTGTGCCAGTTCACCTTACCATTTGTATGGAACGTCTCTTCATCGCTAAAAACCTGCTCAGACATGAAGGCATTGTCTACCTCGTTCTGTGCAACGAAACATCAGACCGTCCCCTTCACATTGACGAGTCGAGTGCGAGCTCGCTACCCCATTACCACCTGAAACCGAGAGTTAGGAACGCCATCCAAACCGTAACACCGGACATGCTTACAAGAGTGTGGAACGAGTTTGATTATCCTGTAAATGTCGTTCGGACCGCTCATGGTGGTCACATTGAACATTTGTGAATGCATGGTAAACAAATTTTATGGTTCCACGGTTCATTTGATTGGTCAATAAAGGTTGTAGGTTGTTTGGTTTTGATATTATAGACCTTCAAAGTTGGGGTATTATTTTATACTCGCGCTGTATAAATAGTTTAAATATACTGTTAACTTGCGCTATCATCCGTCACTCCGGCCGTAGAACGGGAAGCAGTACTTGTGCGCGTTTTATTATAAAAAGCACGATACTTTGCGGGAAAGACACTTCGCCAAGTAATTAAGGCGGTGTCCAGCAAGAAAGCCTATTACTAGGGCCATATGTTTTTCGTGAAAATATTTCAGGAATACTTGTATTAAAAAAAAAAAAACTAGATCTCAGATCCGTTTTCCTGATTGGGTGATTTTAACTAGTACCCATTGCAGGTGTCTGTCCGCGAATCACGGACACTCGGTGTCGGAATTGTCTAATTATGATTGGCCCAGCCAGGTAAGGAACTATCTCCCGACGACAGATGGCCATAACCAAAGGAAAACTGCACGTATGACATAGATAATTGGAGTCAAGCCTTCGCGTATATCTTTTCGCCGAAAACGGGTATCCTTACCTACTGCACTTGGCACTTTTTGCGCAAATGTCTTCCAAAATAGCAAATTTCCCCATAGTTACAAGCATTTATCGATAACTTTTAAATACGTAGCGAAAAACTTGAAAATAAATATATGGATTCTATGTAGAAGACAAGTACACACGTGCCTTATACCTAGGACTCAAATCCAGACACCCTCGTACCGTAAGCTGGCGTGAAACCAACTGAATTACGGGTGTAGGGTTAGGATTATACATTTCAGTTGTTAAGTCGAATATTTCGGTAAAGAGGGTTTACTTATCTGAAATATTTACAGGCCGCTATTTTTTTTTAAGTCCGTGAGCCGCATATACGCAGCCTACCATGTAACTACTTTTGTGCAGAATATGGTAAATATTGGTTGATTGGATTTCGAGATATGGCCAAATAGGTTTATTTCTTATTTGACGCTATCGCACAAAAGTGCCTAATAAGAAACTCTGTATAGGTATATAATGTTTCTAATTAATACTGTCAGCACAGCCTAAAGACTGTGGTTAAATTTGGTTAAAATTGTTTAAAATTTATGACAATCATATCTAAATTGTTAATACTTTCATCATGTTGAAAACAAGTGTCTGGCATTCTTAAATCATGTAAGTTTACAATGCCTACTGTACCACTTCTTGTGAACAAAATTTGGTGGGACTAGTTGATTGCTTCCCGAAATATGCCATAAAGGTTTGATTTCCTCACCTGGCACTGTCTTACAAAAAGGCGGGGAAAGTGTTTCTATATAGTCATATTCGATGCTTCTAACGGATACCGGCAGCATACAAAGTTAGGTTGAACTTCGTTAAATTGTTACATATACCAATATCTTAATCTAAACTATTTATTTTGCTGCCATTTAAAAAAAAATTCTGGCCCAACTTTAAAAAAATGCAAATTTACATTGCCTATCATAGCGCTACTTGCGTGCAAAAAATCTGTTGATTGGTCTCAAAAATATGGCATTAAAGAGTAATTTTCTGAAGTGCTGCTCTATATTATTAAATTATGGACAAAAGTGTTATGTAATAACAAATTATATATTTGTCATAAATACCACCAGCATATAAAAGTTTGGTTGAAATGGTTTGAAACGTACAGTATACGAACCTAAAATATGTACATTGCTGTAATTTTGTGAATACATGACTACTCCCTTAGGTCAAAGAAATTTATATGGACTACTAAAGTATAACTTGTCGCTTGAATTTGATGGGAATCAGTTAATTGTTTCCCGAGAAAGGACACGAATGTTAAATTTTTCATGGGGTGCTATTTTTCAAAATAGTTAACAAAGTGTTTACGTATATGCTTATTTGCTGCTTGCATAGATACTGCCAGCATTCAAAGTTAAGTTGAAATTGGTTACATAGTTTCGTAGACATAGCACGCTAAGCTAAAATATTTATATACCACCATTTTGGAAATAATTATCTGACCCCATTAAAACATATGGTTTTTAAATGACCTACCACAGTACCTACTACATTTTTGTCAAATGTGAGATTTTGGTTGATTTTTCTCGATATATTATATAAAATCTCTATTATTTATGTGCGGTTTTCCTACAGGAGAGGCTTATATCCTATTGGTATATTTGATGATTTTAATGGATACTTTCAGCTAACCAAGTTTGGTCAAATTTGTTCCGATGGTAGGAACTATGATGGCTATAGCAAATAAACCTAAAATATTTGAATGCCACTATTTTGAAAATAAGTGCATTATTCATTTAAATTGCATACGTCTACGTGATATACTGTAGTAATACTTACGTGCCAAATCTGGTGGTTATCGGTTAAGCAATTTCTGAGATTTAAAGTAAAAGCTTTATTATTCGTCCATATCTAAATTCAAAGCCTACATGATGAACTGTCAATATACCGAATTTGGTTTAAATTAGTTAGATTGTTCCCGAGATTTGACATAGCACCCACAAATTTAAAATGTCCACCATCTTGAAAATAAGCTCTCGGCGTGGTCGGAGATAATAAAAGGTTGATTTTATTTTGAAATACTATATGTATACCGAGTTTGGTGAAATCGATTCATGGGGTCAAAATATTTTAGGGGGCGGGGAGGAGGGACAAAAATCCAGACAGTCATTCACACGATTTCATATGCTACCCTGTGGAATATCTTTCCATAGTTGCTGTAAATGCCTCTACACATTTTGAAGATGGCTGAAACTGGCGTCCCAGTTTGCTCCATGTTCTATATTCAACAAATCTGCAGAGTGGGCTGTAAAAGAGAGGGTCTTGACAGCATGAAGGCAGTCCTGAAGAAAAAGGGGTTCATATGGGCAGACATTATCTTGCTGGAAAATTGCCCTCATATAGGCGCTACAAAGGGAAGCACACGAGTCTATCCGATCTCACAAACGTACCTTTACGCCATCACTGTTTTCCTAATCAATGACAACGAAGACCTAGTGCCGTGGGAGATTGTTCCCCATACCATGACGGCACCAGTTCTGGAGGTGTATCGCTGAACGAAGAAGCCTGGACTTGTGCACTATTTAGTTCGCTTCCACACTTAGGCGTGACTGTCATCATCGCCCAGATAAAACATAAATCCTTCAGTAATGACGATGCATCACCAATCCTCAGGGTGTCAATGGAAGACGATGTAAGATACATAAAGAATGCATGTCTTCTTCAGCAGTTCCCTCGCAAAAGTGCGAGTGGAAACACGGGTCACTAGTGAAGCCACTGCACTTTTCTGTATGGTTGAGATACGATTTTGTTTGAGCAAGTGGCTGTCGGACGATGAAACGTTCCTCTCTACTGGTACTCATTCTGGGTAGCCCAAAGTCTTCCCAACGTTTGTTTCCCCTCATGCCCCCCACTGCACTCAACATCACTACGAAGTTTGTTCGCAACAGTCCAGGTAGTGAGCAATTCGACACAGTGACCATCCCGTCTCTCGTTGTGCAGTGAATTGCCCTATTTTAACTCTGTAAGTTGTTCATACCTCTGTCTAATGCGTCACCGAGGCATGCTAACTACTCTGTGACATTTACTACACATGTTCAATAATTATACTGCGCTCAACTTCGCCATGGTTGGAGCGGTGCTATCGCAGCCTGGTGGCAGTTCTGCGAGGCCATTCGTAATCAAACCTGAATCAAAGTTGGTACTTTATGCCTACTCTCAACACTCGCGGTTGTTTGTCCTGGGCAATAAGTGCATGTGAAACATTATATTGCCCTTGGACAACATTATTTGGTTTTGTTATTTATTGTTTAGGTAAATGGATCAAGGTAGGCTAACACTTGTGATTTTGACAGTCACCGTAGGTAGACGAAAATTCAGCAACCCAGGAATATAGGTCTACCGAAAATTAAAATTGTTGACCTTACGTTTTGTGCAATTCAGTACCAAATATATGAATGTGGTGGGAGTAGCCTGCTGTGCATGGTGGTGGGGGCAAACTGGGGCAGGCATGCCTGCACAAAGCTGCTCGGTGGCGCCGCGGTGGGGCACAACAAGCCCGTCCCGGGGGTGCAGAGGGGGGCGTGTCTTTCAGCCGCCAGTCGCCTGTCACACGCCGGCATTGTGGCGCCCCAGCGCAGACTTGAAGGGACATCCGTCCTGCCGACATCCCTTCTCCCTTCACAATGATTGCCAGTCCTTAGCATCACTACTGCATTACTTCACCTGCTCTCGACAATTAGTCTCAGGAGGGAACTCACTCCAACATGACAGCTGCCCGGCGACCTACTCTTCATGTCTCAACCATGTTGGGGAAATGGAATAAACTGCGCATACGAGCTGCGCAGTAACCATTTTCCATTTTCCAACATTGGACTGCTTGTCTGCCAATATCACTATAATATATGTTCACGGTAAAGCAACCACTTTTGAAATCAACCTTTGAAAAAAAAAAAAACCTCTTTACGTTAACTCTATGTGTGCTACCAACACTTATGGCATGCAGGCTCTCAGTTAAGTTTACAGCGAAGAGAGTTAAGTCTTGACGTATTGCGAGCGTAATGTTTTAGACTTCGACAGATAAAGACGGTGTTATTTTTTCTTTTTACTCATTAGAGTACGAATTGCCATATTAGTAACACATTACATTAATAACAGTTTCACGTTTTCACTTGAATGAGGAACCAATAAATTTAGGTGGTCGATGGCAATGTAAATTTGACATATGGCGGAAAATGTAAAATAAGACTACAAAATCAGATTTTAAACAGGGTTTTCAAACGTGCTGAATTAACCATGAACAACGAATTTAAAAACCAATGCGGGAAGGATTTGATGTTAGAACACTTCATAAGTAAGCGCTTTGAGGTGTTTCTACACTTCCTCTATCCTAGTTTTAATGGAATTAGTCAAAGTATTTCATCCATATAACAGGATGAGTGTTGAAGAGTTGAACTTAAATAAACACGTTTCACACTTCTGACCTTTGAATTTGATAGTTATGTTGGTTTATGGGCTAGTTAATGTTAGGAGAAAGCGCAGAAGACAAAAATAGGCCTGCCTCATCTTTAGTCAACAGTGAACGACTGTATGCCAGCAGAACCGTCAAAACTCTTGGATATCACAACTGTTTGCATAAATACGTAATATTAAACTCTGGTAAATTTCCTCTACACAAGTTTCAATACTATAAAAAAATATTTTTATCTGAGTAAAATATATATTAAAAAAAAAAAAGAGTTCATTGTTATGCTGGGAAACTTAATGTCAGCAAATTTTTCGTCGCAGTTTTACCGTCTGATTTTGATGCTAGTATTGAAAAATGGCGAGCCAGCGTTGAATATGATCTTACATTTGTGCGCACTCAGTTTTAATGAGAGCTATTTATTATTAGGTAGTACCTATTTTCCCTCTGTTTTTATTTAGATTCATTATAGATGAAAATAAGATACTTTAATATTAACAGATGTATAAAACACGTGCAATACATAATAAATGTAGGAAACAACCAAATGCCTCATATATGGAGTTATTTTTTAAAGGTTTGTTTGAAAAAGTGTTAAATACTGTGAATAGACTACAGTTGTTTTTTCTCTCCTTCCACAATCGCAAAGAAAATGAACATTTAATTATATTGGTTGAAGATGAATAGCATTCAAAATACCTCGTATTATATTTGAAACAATAATTTTTTACAGTTGGTTTAGCCCTTTTTCTATTTCCGCGAGTGTTTTGTGTGTGCCTACAGCACTCAGATATTATTTTAATGAAGAACTGTTACCCATAATCGAATCTACCGACTGAAATGACTAAATTATTTCTGTTATCGAAAGGCTTGGAACCAAAAGTACTAATATACTCCGGTAGGGGGACACATTGACTTGTTAGCTTGTTCGTAATTAGTTCTGCAACGTAAGAATAGCGGAGAATGACGAAGGTACCAGATGGATGGCTTTGTCGTACACTCCGGACGGCGATGCTGATGTTCAGCATCCCTCCTGCACCAAAGGGCGTCTCCTGCCACACCGAGAGGTAAACCTCAACTGCCCCTTGACCAACCTGAGTGGTCAGCGCGGGGGACCAATGGCAGGCGAGTAGCAGCAGTGGGGTTGCGTACTCCCCTCGCACGCACGTGAGGGTGGTGTGCGGCCGGCCTATTCATCGCCACGCCATGCAAAGAGGGGTTGTACCGCTGGCGGGGTTGGTCCGTGAAGGGGGAATTAGGAGTCGGAGACCATCTGAGGGAGGTAGGGGCCGCGGTGGTGTTGTGGTCAGACTACTAGCCTCTCATCTAGGCGAGACGGGTTTCTATTCCCGGCGGGGTCGCCCCCGGATGTTCGCATGTGGGAATCGTGCCGGACGATGCCGCTTGTCGGCGGGTTTTTCTCGGGGATCTCCCCTTTTCCCAACCATTGCATTCCGGCGCTGCACTTATTCACCTCACTTCACCCTCATCGGCTCTCAAGACCTTGATGTCAAGAGCCGCCCAAATCTCTCCACTCACTCTTCACTCACTCTGAGGGAGGTCGCGAAACACGTTTGCATAACGTCCGGGAGGTGTGACTTGCGACTGTAGCCGCGGAACTGCACTTTACCCTCACGTCCGAAGTGTATTTTTTCAACTGTGACCCTTATGGCTACATTCGAGTTAATTCTACAGCTAACTATTCGAGAAATAGTCCCCAAGTGAAGCGAAATTTGTGTTAGTTAACAAATATGTCTTTGTTCCGGAAGGCGTAATAGTACAAGGATTATTCTCACATGGAGATAAGTATTTTTTGCAGCTCACAGAAATGTTGTAAAGGGACATGGATTAACATAATGGCTCGCAATTCCTGTTAGATGATTACTGGTCCTTTGATTGGGACACGGTCGGTCAACTGCTCACTCCGCTGGTTGAAGGTCAAGTAATAATGAACGTTGCACATATAAGTAAGCGTGGCGTGTGTGAAATTGATCATTTGAATTAATGCAAAATTGCATGTGTCTACAGAGACCAATAGAATCAGTATTGACGCAGTAGTGAACACGGACTGCTCACTTATGTGTACGGACGCCAAGTGTTAACGAAAGGTAAATACAAAATATTCTTCTTCGCGAGGGATGAAAGCCGCCCGAGCAGTAAACAAGAGGATGCAGCGGAGTGGAATAAACATGAGAGAACATGCCAGAGCACTCTGAGAACTCTCTCCGCGCGATAGCAGTATTCATCATACTCCGCGCATGACCATCCTTCAAAAATTATTCCAGGGCAAAGTCTTTACATCAGCATTAGAATGTCAATGATTAGCGGCTCAGCCAGCTTGTTTTAATTAATTAATTGCAATACTATGCTTGATAGCACATCGCAGCTCAAGCAGAATTTATTTTGGGATGTTACATAGAAAGGAGCTGAACCATTATTTTCTGAGAACGGGAAAGGGGAATACCACTTCTGATAAAACAGACACCGCCTTCGTAGGACTCCAAAAATCAACTCATGGTCTTCCGGATAACAGTCAGACACGCTACCATTGTCGTTGTTGACGCCAGCAGAATTGTTTGATTCTATTACTGTTTCATTACTTGATCGAAATATAAATAATTATCTCAGTTTCTTGATCCTTCATTAGACGAATATCTCCCTTTATAATTACCTAAATTTAATTAAATATTTCGATCACGACAACCGAGCAAAGTAGCGTACAGTTAACACACTTGACTTGCATCCGGGAGGAAATTGTGTTCGATTCCCGGCCCGGAAATACTGGTTTTGATTTTGTATGATTTCCGAAATCACTTTAGACAGAAGCAGAGTACGTTTCTTGATACAGGCCATTACTGCCTACTTTACCGTTCATGACTACCCTAGCATCAAGTTCGAACCTAACATATGTTAATTACATAGCTCAAATAAATATATTTTATGATTATTTTTGGTCTTTGTATAGCGTTATTCAGAGTTTCTCATGAAAGAAGGGGAAAACAGGCGCTAATGAATTATTGTTGCCGCAGCACCTATTGTTTACTGTAAACTAACTTTTCACATTATTCCGTATTGCCTGAACAAATGGGAGACCGTGACTCGTTAAAACACTCTCAGTTTATTTCTCCCGGACGACTGATGGTGGTGTGAGGAAGTGCTGCGCTTGTTTGTAAGAATAAGTGGAACTCTTTGCAGTAGGCTCTATTATATAATAACAATGCAAAATTATAAAAAAATAAATACATTTTTTTTTCTACACCCCGATTAGAGAATTACAACCATTCATTGATACCAAATTTCATACTATGTTATTCTAAAGGAAGCCATGTAAATGCATGTTAGATATGTTCTTTCGAATGCCTCATATTCTAAGTGAGACTAAGGAAATATAGCAAATTTGAGTTTTCCATAACTGGCCAGGCCTTGTTCATTCGCATTCGTCAGATTTAAATCCAATTCCTCACATTTCCGTACCTGAGATTACACATATGTATGTGTGTATGTGTATGTGCGAATGTATATATATATGTGTGTGTGTAATTAAGGGCGGTGATTTCTTACATGGAAATAAGTCGAAAATGTATTTTGGGTTTTTTAGATAAAGTCTAAATTGTGTCAGTTACGGGTACTGAAAACCGAATTAAGAATTACATTTCTTTACAAATATCAAAAACCATTTGAGAGTATGCAACACAAAACTTAACAGTACTAAAGAGAAGGGAGCTCTTGACTATTTTGGAATGACAGTAATATAATCCCCTCTTCAGTACCTAAATAGGAGTAGACACCATCTTTTGGCCTCTAATTTTGAAACACTGTGACGTAAGTTAGTTCATGTTTCGTAACTATATCGTAATCAGTCAGTGAAAAAAAAAATGCCTGTGCGTAGGCACTTGTAAAGGTTTTCGATTTGTCAGTGTTTGCATGTTAAAAGTTGTGCGTACAAAATCCTGAGAGCTATGCAGCTTGACACGCCAGGCGTTTTTAATTGGTACGTGCATGGAGATCCGAAACTGCCTTGTTTCTTATTTCGAATGTTTTTCGACAGGTTACCACAGAGGCGGAGGAATGTCAAGAGACACTGATGTCAGGGGCTGTATTCTCTGTTGTAATAATGTGTGAGGCAACACAGTTGCCTGCATAATACAATAATAAAGAATAAACCTACAACCTTTAATTATGGAACACTTTTTAATATTATTAACTTAACTTCAGAAGAAAAAAAAAGAAACATTATTCTAGTACTTAAAATAATAAACACGGAAGGATTTTTAGCATCATTATGCGCTGCTTATGGCAGGAAAGGCGAGTGTTGTGACATCTGGGAGAATTTTCTGGCACATTCTTTTATAGCTTATTTACAAAGACGTGAAGAATGTTGGGGTAAAAGAGGAAGGATTCTGGAAATAGTATAAGTACAGCGAAAAACACACAGACGCCCAGCTGTACTAGTTTTCTGTGTGCTGAACTAAACCGGCAGCGGTGTGAGTGTCAGCAAAGCATCGGTGTATGATGGGTTAGTGATTTAATAAACGCGTTTATACTAAATTTCACTACAATTTCTTACAAAAATAGACATTTTATTTTTAAGGATAAGCAAAACATATTTCTACGTTTGTTGTTATGAAAATATTCAACAAAATATGTACTGTGATTCACAAATTTCTAAATAACGCTTTCTTAGTCGGGATTTCAAAAATGGGTGGGTTATGAGTGAAGTTGTTCATATTTTATGAGTGACTTGTATAATGCATTCATGTTTAGTAGAAAATTTCTATTCATTAAAGATGAAATAAAATCTTAATCAAAGGCACTTTTTAAGAAAATCTTTCCTTTCACGTAATTTTGTGTTTTATTTATTTTTGGTAAAGTTCAAGTGGTGAGCAGTGCGCCGAAACGTCCACTCCGACCCTCGGAGGCCAACGACGCAGCCTTTCTCAAACTCATCCAGCTGGACAAATGCTTGTCGAATGCGCCGTCGGGGCATGCCTTGTGTTCACCAAACTTGGTTCTGTAGCTTACACTGATAATAAGGCCTTATTCGGTGTGTTGCAGCTATGAATAAAGGAGAGTCATGTGTGGTCCCTGGTGGCACATCGCGCAAGTAAACCGTATTAAACCCCAACGGGACACATGTTGGGCTACGATGATACTGTGTGGCGAAATTCGTTGTAATTGCGCGATTAATTCATAGTAATCAATATTTTCGCAACAGAGTGTGTATATGCACAAGTACATAGGTTGATGGATAGTTAGGTATTTGGCGAATATTTAAGTCACTTCTATTAAATACCAAATTGTAGACACGCCTTCGCTTCGCTAGCACAGCGGCACGAGACAGTTGAAATGAAATACTTGTCGAAAATTTTCGGGTTAAACTATGACAATGTATTTTCTTTGTGTGGGAACTAGTTTAACTCTCAAGAACACTTTCAGAAAGTGTTTAGAAGCTGTCGTTGTCGTTATTATTTACGTTTATCGTATTTTAAAACCATCTCGAATGAACTGGGATCCCGTTTACGTATGAACAAAACAGAGATATTATTAGGAGGTAGAGAGTACCTTTGACTTTGAATATTTAATGCGATCTGTCAAGTAAGTACAACAGCCAGTAAGAAACCTGCGACAGAAAGGACATGTCCTTTTATGAACCCTGGCATGAAATCAATCTATACCAGCTGACAAATGACATGATAGCTTCTGTAGAAATTAGTATATAGGTGACGTGGCGGAAACGCTGTCAGTCTTTTACGGAATCCAGTACCGTTATATTAGTTATGAAGCACTGAAAGCGACGACACGAGAAAGTAGCTGCATGCTCAGCCACGAACACAATTTTCGCTCATCGAAACAGCACCGCACTAGATCGTCTTCAGGGCGTCAGGTATTCCTCCCGGCACTGCCTTCAAATGCAGGCTCGGACCTCGATACATTGGAAGTGCATGTCGTCAACTCGACGACTGCATGGGCGGCGAGGACTCCTGAAGTCTTGACTAGTACACCAGACGCCCGGCCGGGAGGCTGCCGCCCCGCAGAATGAACCGCGCCCTGGCTCTTCTTACAGTCTCACTCACATCGCCTGAGATCAATATCGATTGTTTATTCCTGTTACCTCGCAGATCGTGAAGCGGTTAGGAATATTCACGTCGCTATTTAACTCAATAAACACACGTTCACGTAATATTTTTGTTGGTTTACATTGTTATGCACGTACTGTCCATGGTTAGTTTGGGCGGCTCTGTTACAGTCAAAAACTAAAAGAGTAAAATAACTGAATTCATAGCAATACTGGAAGAATTAAGCTAAATTATTTTCTAAGTAACGTGATTTTCAGAGTTCAGACCCACGTAATCTCAGAATTAAAATGAAAGTGCTATAAAATAGAACAAACTGTGATATTTTCTAGTTACATTTCAATATGACAACCTCTACATGAGGGAATTGTGATAGAGTGCCCATGATAGCTGTGCCGCATAACTGATCGGCTATTTCCACATTAGAACCGCCGTAACCACGTGGCTTAGATCGATGTCAGTACAATAATTACATCAGTATGGGAAGTGAAGTGGAGATATTTGGGAGGCTCTTAACACCGAGGTCTTGAGAAATGATGAGGATGAAGCGAGGTGAGTATGGAGCAGCGCAGGAATGTAAGGGGGGGACGGGATATCCCTGAGAAAACCCGCCGACCAGTGGCATTGTCCGGCACGATTGCCAAATTGAAAAATCTGGGAGCGACCCCACCGGGAATCGAGCCCGGTTCATATAGGTAGGAGGCGAGTAGTCTGGCCACTACACCACTGCGGCTCCTATATATTAGTATGTTCTTTGAGATGTTAGTGCACCGATTCTGACCGAGTTGTAATGCAACTATGATATGTATAATAAATATAAGAACAATATTTTTTTTTGCTAAAGGTAGACGGAAGTGGAGTGCCTTCATGTGCACTACACCCGACTGTTAGAAGTAGAACTCGTTAAAAGAAGTATTGAGCCCGCTACCAAAGTTGTCAAAAAAATTCGCTTCATGTTACATATAACAGAATAATGCATAATTTTTGATAATTCTTTAAAATATCGTGTTTCAATTTAGTGATTTAAATGTTAAACATTAATTATCAAAACTCTGTTGTGAATCAAAATGTAAGCGTATTCCATCTGGATGTTTCGGAAAGCACATTTTGCAAGAAAACTTTCGTCAGATACCGCAATTATAATAATTACTTTGGTTGTGTATAGAAAATATTGGTGCTAATGTTAAAAAATATATAGTTGATAATTTTTTTAATGCACGTTAATTTCAGTTGTAAAAATTACAACCATCTTGACTCAAAAATATGTGCGCGAAATAAGTAAATAATGAAAAGTATTTGAAAATATTACTACTAATTTTTTATTACATACAACCAGAGGCATTATCATAATGGTCTTGCTCGGGAAAGGCGTGGAGGGGGGAACGGGATTGCACAAATTTCTTTCTCAAACATACAGAATGGAAAAACGATTAAGTCTTGAGTAACAATAGGTAATCTAATTTTACATAACAATCAAGAAAGTAAATTCTAGCAAAATAGTTTACAGGGGTATAAAGTATATGCTTTATTTCTTATGTTACATAAAACATACTTTTCTGAAAATTTTGGTAGTGTATATGTACACATTTATGATGAGTTCTGCGTGTTGTACAGTTGGGTGCAGTGCCCCACTGGAAGCCCGTCTACCTCAAGGCATGGCTTCGTTGTAAAACAATAGTAAACAAATCGCACGGCACTTTTTGAACGCGTGGTTTCGTCCATTCTTACGACAAATAGTGAGCTAATGTTAAGAGCGTGTTCCGATGACAACAATTATTCTATCTCAACTTTAAATCTGTGCCGTGAAAGAACCAGGCGGCTGACGAGACTAATTGGTCTCATTAAACACTTGTCGAATTGCACTGTACTCGTATGTCAGCGAGAGGACACAGTCGAAAGCCGCAGAGGGAAGTATCGGTCGGTACGTAAGGTCGACATTCGCGAGTCACGCTCTCAGGCAAGTGCCAGTTGTGTGGCTCACGGGGTGCCGAACGCTTTGCCTTAGCGGGGTTCCTCACCAGGGTGACGCCACCCCACGGAGCATCATCAACAGCGAGGGGTAGCAAGGAAAAAAATCCTTGGACGAAATTTTTTTCTACTACCCCAATACCGTTCACAACAGGAATCGCGCTCCCTGTGTTTTCCTTTCATGCGAGGGTTTTTGTGGCCAGTTCTGAAGTGGGGGTAAAGGGCTGGCGTTTGTGGCGCTGCTCGCTTCAGAAGGGGGGCTGGCGGCTGGGGGGAATATTTTTTTCGGAGAGGGGGGAATTTTTTAATGGGATGTTTGAGAAAGGGTTGGGACCCCTGCTCGGCGCGGGCACGCACATAGACCGCCCCGTCCAGACACCTTCCCAGGCGTGGCTGCAGCCGGGGTGCTGGAGTGCGGAGGGTCGACGTCCCCTGCTGGAGATAACTGGAGGGCGCTCTTGACCTCTTGTGGTCAGCCGCGGTGCGGGGGCGTCTGCCGCCACGTCAGCACACACGCTGCGTTCCTCACTTGCCCTGTCTTTCATCCGCTCTGTCCAGTCTGAAAGAGCTTATCAAAAATCTCATGTTTGAATCAAAAACGTTGAGGCATGAATATACACATTTTGAGCTGCATCCTGCAACTTAATTGACTCTCGTAATTCCCGGGTTCTAATCCAAGATAATGCTTGAGACTTGACTCCATCTTTCACCGGTTCCCCCACACCTCACGCCCGAGCGTGTTATGCCAGTGGTAACACACCGGACTCACATTCGGTAAAATATGGGTTCGACTCTCATGCCAGCCATAATGATTTACTTTTCCCCGTGGTTTCCCAACTTCACCCCAGACAAAGTGATGTGGTTCTTGCATGCACACCGCGACCGAGTCCGTCAACGCTCTGGATTGTGCAAGCTACTGGTTTTGTTTCTAGACACCCAGCTGTCAACGAAATGTTAAACCATACTGAAAAAATACACAAGCACGCATATTTGGCGGCTCTTTCTGACGATAATATTCGCACCCAAAGACAACCGGAGACTGATATGAACACACCGGGGTGATATTTTGTCCTCGCCAAGTCGTGGGCCAAACTAAAGCGTTTTAAAAGCAGTTGTTAGGAGGACAACATGTGAGTGTATACTCATGTGCGTCAATACTAACCTATGTGGCAATCAATGTCTGGCTAAATCATAGTTATGTCTGTGTCATAATTAGTCATAAGTTTAATTAATAATTAGTCGTATACCGATGAGCACTCTCCCTTCCCACCGACATAAAACCCGAAAGTTTCGAAGACACAATGAAAAAAATGATTTTAAAAAATAGTTAATTCTGTACAGTAAATTTGAAACCTTTGTATTATTTTTATGTAGATATTATTTACTTAATGTACACTGTAAGTGCTACAAATATAAAGTTCAACTTTATTCGTCTGCATAGTTTTTGTTTCATTGGATGTGGCAGTCAACATTTCGATGGTTGATGCGTTGAAATATATATATATAAAATCTGCAGGTTTTGCAATACAGGAAGTTGAATACAACAATTATAAAACATAATAATTGTATTTATTAAGAAGTTTTATTAACTTTAATCCTGGTCCATTTCACATGCATTATAACATGTAGAAATTTCGTGTAGAAATGCCAGACATTTCTGTGATCATTCTGTGACACAGTATTATAATGCAGCATTCGATTTCGTAAGGTCGTTTGGATTTCTTTATCCTAAAGTCACATAAAAATGTATTGCCCATTTTGAAGCTAGGTGTGAAAAATCTCTCCAACCTAGATAATTTTAAATTACAAAGTTTTGTTATTTAAGAACTGACCATTTCACAGGAATTAAATATAGAACTATAGGAACGCGACATTTATGTTTTTAGAAACATCCTTAGTGCACAAGTTTGCAAATTAAAAACGAAAAAGTTTTTAACTTTGAATTTATTTGCAATAGAAAGCTAATTAAATTTTGTCATTGTCCAGTAAAATTCACGAGACTCACATAACGTAAAAATTGAGCTGTTAGTTTTGGTCAAATTGTTTTCAGGTTATTGTTTATGGAAATTATTAAACAGTAATTACCGAAATTCTCATTAAACTCGATTCAATAACGTCATCACAAGTAAGATTACGAAGTCACACTAAAACATATTTTTGGTATTAAACTGTTGTTTGAGCAGAACTTTGAACTTCTAAATGTAACGTTAAGATTAGGTGTCATAACAGGTCGTAAAAAGTCGGTGCCTGTCTCTCCATCATCATATTAAGATTCAGCTCTAAAAAACACAGACGTTTCTAGCATCAAAGAAATACAAGACTAAAGTACGCATCACGCGACTTTGTCGTCAGTTGTGTTAGGACAATAGAAAAGTACAGGTAACAAATATTTTTACGAAATAACCTGCGTGAAGATTACGTCACAAGTCTCGTGCACCCACCATTAGCTTGCGTGTTTTATATTCAACCAGAGCGTTCATTCAGTAAACAGCAGCTCCGGTATCCGTGAAACGCCTACAGGAATCCAAGGCTTGTCAAAAAAAAAACTGTCATCAAAGATAAACGATGCTACTGTGTTTTCGGATATATTTTTCATAGAAATTTTTTCATTAGAAATCTTGACCTCTAATACGCTATCGAGCAGGATATCACAAGGTACTACATGGCGTTACAGAAACTTGATATAAATTGAACAATTTCGAGGACTCTTAGTCATGCAGGCTATATTATGTAGTTATTTTTGCTCTCGTACGCCAGCTATTGATTCCCTGCCTGGCGACCAAGAATGTGGACAATATTACCCTATAACAGGATTCCCTCCTTGTTTACTTGCAAGTTTGTTACTGACTCAGTATCGTTCAGGGCTTCTCTTACAGACTATTACCAACTAGCTAGATTAAATCAACTGCAAATGTGTTTGAGGTTATCTTGTCCTCAAACGAAATCGCAAAATTTCCCCTTGCCTAACTCTAATGCACGAGTGGCTACGAAGGAACATCAATAGTTTAGACAGAAAGTCGAATTTTGAATTTTCCTTTTTCCATGTGTAACATTCTATATTTGTAAGTGAATGTGGTGAGTGCAGCATAATTGATATGTCCCCACACTCTTGCGGAATATATATTTAAGATTAAATTTTTTCAGAAATGCCAGTGATACAAAGAAGTAGTAATGACGGTAAAGGTGTATTGTGTGAAAGATGGCAGAAGCGAAGAGAAGCCGTTGCAAATATATAGTACTATCTAATATACAGTGGCTTGCATTAATATTCGGCCACTTACGATTTTCGCAGTTCAATGACCTTGTGTTACATAAGAAATGAAGATAAACATAAATCATATTGCAGAATAATTCTTGTGTACCTTAAATGAAATGTAGCGGTAGCCAATAACGGAAATGAGCAATGCAACTTAACAAACAATATGAATATGTCATCCCGTGCTGTATAAGTACGCCACTTTAATATTCGGCCATCCTCATTCAAACATAACACTGTTTGCAAACTAAACAAATGGTCTCTTTGTACCTGGTAGCTTGGCCATTCTGTTTAATTACTTCTCGCAGGCGTTGTGGCATATTAGCAATTATTTTCCTGGTACATTTGGAGCCAATCTTACTCCATTATTCCTTGAACCTTTTCTCTAATTCTTTTGTGAACCTTATTGTTGTAGTACGCAGTCTTCTTTTGAGTTCATCCTATAGATTTTCTAAGGGATTCAGGTCGGGTGATTGAGGAGGTGTGTTAATGACTTTGGCACAGTTATACAAAAACCAGCTCTTGACAATACATGACTTGTGTTTTGGGTCATTATCATGATAGAACTTAAACGTGTTCTTAATTGCCATTTTTTTTGGCACTCTTGTGTAGGTTTGCTTTCAGGATGTTGAGATAGTCTTCCTTTCTCATTGCTCTATCGACACGTACTGCCTCGCCAACACCTGCTGAAGATATACAGTCCCAGAGCATAATACTACCTCCTCCGTGTTTCACAGTAGGTTGTAAGTTCCCCGGTTCTAGCTCCTCATTTGGCTTGCGATATACTGTTACCCTGCGATCTGAACCATAAACATTCAATTTCGTCTCATCAGCAATAATCTCATTATTCGACCAGCTTTCATTTTTGTCAGCGTGATCTTTTGTGAACTTACGTCGTTTTCTTCTAATCACCTTATTAATAAGAGGCTTCTTTCTAGGTACCCTGCCATTATATCCTGCTCTTCTGATAACTCGTTGTACGACTTCTAGATGGACGTTCTTTCCACATTCATTAAGTACCTCCGTGGTTAGTTTGCAAGCCCTAATTTTCGGATATTATTTTATTTTACTAATTACTAGACGTTCTTATCTCTAGCTTAGTTTCTTTGGCCGTCCTTTTTTGAGGTATCAAATTTATTCTGTCTTCCTTCTCAAATCTTGTTATGATGTCTCCGACAGTGGATCTCGGCAGATTCAAGTGCTCCGTAATTTCTCGTTGGGATTTCTTCTTTGCATGAAAAAAAATTACGAGCTGCCACTGTTCAAACGTTGTATTCTTGTCCCCTACGTCCCATTTTCCTGACTGACGCAGTCAACAGAGCTACCCAATACAATCTCTCAGCGCAGAGAGCGTGCAGGGGATGACACGAGGTACGAACGCAATGTGCATGGTGCCTGTGCCACGCGTCCACCACAACTGGCCGAATATTAAAGTGGCGTACTTATGAAGCACGCGAGGACAAAATATTGTCTCTCATTAACTTGCACTGCTCATTTCAGTTATTGGCTACTATTGCATTTTATTTAAGCACACAAGAATGATTGTCCAATATGTTTTATGTTTATCTTCATTACTAATGTAACATAAGGCCGTGAATCTGCGATAATCATCGGTGCCGAATATTAATGTGAGCCGCTGTAGGCTGTTCACGGTTACCTAGGTACTTTTGAAATCAGCCTTTGAGAAATGCCACTGCACCTTCCTGCATATATTTGACTGGGCACACTGACTGGAATGTGCCCAGTAAAGTTGTTAACGGTGGTAATATAGCTCAATTTCTTAATGCTCAATTGAAAGTGTTAGGCAAACATGTGTGAATGTTAAACATATATATTTTTCTTTGCGTATATTAATTCAGATAAGTATATGAATCAGCAGATTTGTAAAATATCTACTTCCATAATAATTCCACAGTTTCACTTGACCGATGCATGAATAATGTGACAAGGCCAATGGAAATGTTAATTTTACATATAGCGTTAGAGTAAACAATGTGAAAACAAGTAGATCTTAAGCGGGGCTTTTAAAAGTACTCAGTTTACCGTGAACAGCTTTTATGAACAAGTCTGCTGTTTGTAAAATGCAACTTTTATGCCAAACGATGAGGGTTCTAAAAATATTTCGAAGGACACTTTCGTTTCTAATTATCCAAAACATGATACGCAAAAAAACGGCTTTATGCTCATTCTTCCTTTAATTTATTTTTTACATGAACGGCCCGCCATTTTGGAATACGTAATAGTTGGGGTCATCTTCTAACGTCGTGACACACAAAACTTCCCATTTATTTCCAAAATTACTTCATAAATCGATAAGTAACCACAAAACCGTCTTTTTCACACAATTTTTTTAAATTTGAAAAAATTAAATTATTTTCAATTTCGTTATCTTCCTCACAAGTCCACTAACCAGCACGGAGGCTTCAATACTCCTCTATAAGTGAGCTGAAAAGTCCTCATCGCAGCAAGGTTGTTTCAAGACTCCTTGGTGAGTGAAACTAGCCATGTTGATAAGCTGGGACAATAGCCAAGTTGGATGCTGGTGACCTCGACTGACCTCGACACTGTTCTCAAAAGTATTTGTAAAAACTACGAAAAAATTCTTGAAACATTTTTTAAAAATGTAAAATTTATGTAAAGTTTTAAAAAAAATTATGTATTGACTTTATTTAAAAAATTGAATAAATACACAAGAAATGTAAAATAATTAAGATATTACTTAAAATTAAATGTTTGGAAAAAAAAGTTGAAAAAGTTAATTATTGATTAGATCACATACAGTGTTTGTCATCCAGTTACTCGTCTGCACTCGACATCCACTCCGAGGTTCGACTCTCATAAAGATGGCGCAGCGCACGTAACCAGCACCTCCCGGTACGGCAACCAGTAGGTGACTGACCCCTCCATAGTGGCAGGAGTCTCCGATTGTTATTGGCTATTTAGTCGACCCCACAAACCAACTAGATCCTCGAACGAATCATTGGCTTCACACCACATCCTCCCCCTTCCACCTCACCATTCTCCTGCAATGTACTGCTACCTCCGCTCCACACCCCACACTGCCCATACACCACGACCTCCTCCACACCAGTCAGTTCAGCCAGCTCCATTTGACTCAGTATACTTCGACACTCTACACCAACCAGTTGCCTTCGTTTATATAGCTCGCTAAAGATCAGTCGCGCACTCACATCCATTGTCTCAGCATCTACCACCAGGTAGGTCGTCGTTTTACAAACTTACTGGCTAGTGCAGAGATGTCGCTATAATTTTAATTGTTTTTGTATTTTCCTTCCAAACTTTTATTAGCACTGCATCATTTTGAAGAAATACTGTAATCACATATATATTTTAAATTAATTTAAATATTTAAGATTTATTTACTACAACAAGAGGAAACACATACATTCTTAAAAAAAATAATTTTAATCGCCCTCTTACCATGGCGATTTCACCTCTCGATGTCTGCATTGACGACCCAGGACTTGTAGCGTTCCGGGATACCCCACCACATCACGTACGACCACCCATCCATCGACACAGAATTTTCTCGGCCAAATACACATCCAGAAACCCCGTAGGCTGTATCTACTCAGGATGGGTAAGTTGTTTAGATCATCCAGGCAGTAGGTTCTCAGAACACAGTTTCGTATACATCTCATACGAAATATTTCAAGACGCCGATTCGCCGAGAACCATTTCTCAAAGATAGCATGCTGTTTGGTGATTCGCACCAGGTCGCCGACCTTAACTTCAAGCTCTCGGGGATTCCATCTCTTCGGGGGACTGGATTCGATTCCCGGTGGGGTCGCTCCCGAATTTTCACAATTGGGAATCGCGCCGGACGATGCCGCTGGTCGGAGGGTTTTCTCGGGGATCTCTCGTTTCCTCCGCCCTTCCATTCCGGCACTGCTCATCGGCTCTTAAGACCTCGATGTTAAGAGACGCCCATAGCTCTACACTCCACTACTCCTCTTCGGAATAGCGTAGAGAGTCCGAAGCATGGCACTAGAAATAAAGGAGGTATGCGCGCGCAGGTTTTGATGGGGACAGCTAGCAGTTGATGACGTCACTGTAGAATCACTGCACTTGGTTGCTCACGGCAATAAAACAGTGCACTCTGCGGACGTTATTTTTGTCGAAATACACATGCCATATTGTGATGCACATGGCTGTAATAATATATATACTACGAATGTAAAGTTCTACACATTTCCCAAAGACGATATACTCGTATATAGTTGTCACATTGAGGTCTGTATACATTTAATTGCATTAAAGACAAGCTAGAAATAAGTCACATTTATTTACCATTGAAAACGTGCCGGTTCTGTTGGTTCCGTTCCTCACCATCGTGTAGGTCTACACGACACTGGATGCATTTGTTTTACTGCCAAGTTCGTTACTAGCCGGCTGTCAACCAACATAATGCGGAGTTGACTGCGTCACTATCACATTTGTAAAGACTGTTCACAATAAAGTAAGCACTTTTGAATTGAACCTTAGAAAAAATTCACTGCCCCATCCTGCATATATTTTGATGAGCGCTTTGAGTGACATTCACTCACTAAAGTTGGTAAAGAATGGATGGAAAGTAGTTCCATATTTAAACGCCGAATAAAAAGTTTTAGGTAACCATTTCAGATAACTTAAATCATTTCTTTCTCTTTCTGTTATTTTTAATGGATTGAAGTATAAAAATTAGCGGATTTGTTAAATACTTACTTTCCTAATAATTTCACAGTTTCACTTGACCGACGCATGAATAAAGTGATGACGCCCATGAAAATATTAATTTTACATAAGGCGGATGAATACACAACGTGCATACAAGTAGATCTTAAGCAGGGCTTTCAAAAGTGCTCATTTTACCGTGAATAGCCTATACACAAAGTTACACTTAACCGTGTTCATTTGACTGACAAAATAAATATATTTATATTAATCAATAAAATGTATTGCTTGGTTGTAGTGTTTACGTAAGATACTGTTAAACACCAGCGAAATAATGAATCTACATCCTTGCGAGTTTCGTTAACAAGGTCAAACAAATTCTCGTACTAGTTTTGTTGGAACTACACTGAAGCTAATACCTCGCAGTGTTAAAATATACGCAGTTGTGTCCGGAATTTTATTTTACAAAGCGAAGTTTTCAGTGTTCTTCTCAACCGAGATTTAGTCTAATCAAGCTACTGTGTACCAAAAGGCTATTTATATTGTTCTAACGGTGGCAATCCCCGGAGAAGTTAATGAACCCTTTCGCTATCAGCACGAAGAATTGTTGGCAGAGTATGTTTATTGTAAGAACGAGTTAAGGGGATCCTTCCCTCGCCATATTATATTCTTTGCTTTTCTAGCTTGTTGATGTTTTTAAAAAGAGAATTCCGAGAGTACCCCTATCACCAACTAGCTATTGGCCTTACACAACAGTACAGGCATAACGACTAAACTACGATCTCACTATTAATCATACCAAAATCTGGCCAACTCAGCGCCCCTGTGTTTCTTATTTGTCGTCGCTGTGTCATCCAGAATTATTCGCAGACATCTGTGTATCAGTCCTGGTTCCTTTGTCGGAATACTAGTTCGATAATTTATTTTCCTCGTATAACTTGTTATGACTGTCTCGATTCCTTTCATGAAATTCTTTGTGGGTACCTTTGGCCTGCACATATGACGACAATAGCATAACTGGGCTAGTTTGTAGCCTACCTTCTGAAGGAAAGAGAGACGTGTGAAATCATTTCCTGACTGTGGGTGTGTGTATATATTTGTGTCTGTGTATGCCTGTGCATGTGTGTATCCTCCTCCCCCATTAAAACTTTTGAACGCGTGAACCTAATTTTACCAAACTTGGTAAAACTAGAGTACTTAGTAAGGGCTTCCTACTTTTATAGTTTTCAATCACGCGGTGTGTTTATTTTTAAAATGGTGGCAATTAAATTATTTACTTTGATATTACATATTTTACCGATTTAAACAACACTTTGTATGTTTACGGTGCATCATTTTTGCATTGAATTTAGGAATGGTTATCGTTGTTGATGCGCCATTTTAAAAGATAGCACTTATGGGAAAAAATTGAGGTTATATGTCGGAAACCACTACCTATTCTCGCCAAATCTGGCACGTGAGTAATACTGTCGTAGACCATGTAAACATGTCAAATTTAAATTGAAAAATAAGTTATTTCCAAAATGGCGGCGATTTGCTGTATCTACCATACTGTTCAGCCAATGTATATCAAACAACACATAGCCACCTTTGTCTGCCACTTTGTAAGATATGTCATATATCCGAAATCAATCTACAAATTACTAACACACTTGGCAAACAATTAGTTCTACGGTATGCTATGTCAATTTTTATTCTCAAAGTGGGTCAGGTACTTATTTTCAAAATGGCGCTCACTTCTTTGTGACACTACGAAAGTAATTTGAACTTAACTTTGTATGCTGACAGTACCTATTACAAACATAAAATGTGTCTACATAGAGCCTCTTTTGGCTGTCATTTTGTAAGATAGCGCAACATGAAGAAATAAAGTTTTTATGTCAATTCTGTGGGAAAAAATTAACTGATTCTTACCATATTAGGAAAACAAATAGCACTACGGGAGGTGATGTGAATGCATATGTTACAAGAGGGCCAGCCATTTATTTTCAAAATGGCTGCTATACATATATTTTAGATTATTATGCGATATCGTCGAAAACATGAAAGTAATATCAACATTACTTTTTATGGTGGCAGTATCTATCACAACCTTCAAATTGTCTACACAAAGTCTCTATGGTGCACCACTTTGTAAGATAGCGCCACATGAAATATAAGGTTTTTGTGTCATATCTCGGGGATTAATCTACCTAGTCCTATAAAATTTCGTAAATAAGTAGTACTACTGCAGGCCATATTAATTTATATGTTTTAATAGGATCAGATACTGATTTCCAGAATGGCGACTAAAGAAACATAGAGCTTAGTGTGCTTTAACTAGGAAACCATGTATATAATTTAAACTTAACCTTGTGTGCTGGCAGTATCTATAAAAACCATCAAATGTGTCTACAAAGAGCCTCTTTAATTTTTTAAGATAGTGTGACATTAAATATTAGGTTTTTATTTCATAACTCGGAAAATAATTAACCGACCCCTTCGAAATTTTACAAACAGGCCAATACATTAATATATTAAAAAAAGGTCAGGCACTTGTTTTCAAAATGGTGGCTATTAAAAAAAATTAATTTTAATATATTTTTTCTAAGAAAACATGTAATTAACTTCAACTTAATTATATATACTGTCATTTTTTACGCAAACATCAAATGAGCTTATTCATAAACTTTTTTCTGCCATTTAAGAAGAAGGTACTACATGCGAAAATAAGCTTTCCTGCCCTATCACGGTAAACAAGTTTATAATCCACATCAAATTCATGTGACAAGGTATACTGTTTTAGTCCATCTAAATTTATATGATTTTAGGTATTAAATACATATTTCCAAAATAAAGCAGTGTAATTTCCAAAATAAAGCACCTTTGCGTCACATGTCCCAAATAAATTTCAGTCGAACTTCATAATGTGCTGGCAGTACCTATAACAATCATCAGACGTGCTAATGCATGATATTTTTGTTCGCCATTTATGAAGATTGTCACATGAAAAAATAGAGATTTTACGCTATACCTCGAGGATCAATACCGATTCCCATCAAATGTTACACACAAGTGGTGCTAGGGAGGCCATGTAAACTTACATGTTTTGGGTGGGGCAATCATTTCTTTCAGAATTGCGTTGATAACATTTAAATAATTTAGATTAGTATATTATATCTATTAAACAATTCGACCTAATTCAAATACATTTTTATGCAAACCGTATTAATTAGAAACATCAATTATGTGTACAGAAATCTAATGTTTCCTGCCTTTTTGTATGATAGTGGTAGGTGAGAAAATGGAACAATTGTGACATATTTCCGGAACCATTCAAACAATTTTTACCTAATTTCGCACATCAGTAGTGTTATAGATCGCCATGGAACTTACATAATTTAAGTAGCGCAGACATTTATTTTCAAAATGATGGCTAAGTAAATAATTTAGTTTAGTAGACCCTATCTACTAAAACATTAGACCAATTACATCCAAATTGATTGCTCCGAATCCTACCTCCGTAATACAGTTGGTTGCACCCTAGCTTATGGATCGAGTTTTTTTTGTGTTCGATTCACGAAATACACTTGTGTATTTTTAATGGTATAACTCCTGTTGCATTTTTGTCTGGTTCCACCCCTAATGATACTGCTGTCAACGAGACGTCAAGGCCTACCTACCTGCCTTTAAGAATTACATTAAAATTTATTTTCACCGCTGTAAAGGAAAGTAGGCTCATTATTTATATTAGTAAGTTCTTTTTTTTTTTGCCCATGTCTTTTTTATTTCAATTTAAGATTTTGGGTTTTATTCGTCATAAAATATAGCTCTGCAATGGCGTTTGTAGGAAATTAATTTTAATCCCGTCGTTTCACCGTTCCAGCATTCTCCCTGGAGTGATTTCGGTAAACCATGGGGAACCGACACCATGTTGGCCGACCGGGAGTCGAACCTGCATCCTTTCAAACGCTAGTTCAATATTTCGTTAATATGCAACACGCGAGTACTGCCGCTGCAGTTCTAATGGCGTTATTATCTCTCCATAAGCACAATCAACGAAAAAATTGCATTACTTGCTATTGGGGACAGTGTCTCATACCGAAGATAAATTATGGAAATTCGTAATCGGAGCGACACGTAGGGTAGCAGGATAGAAACGACGATGTGACGTTTGCAGGGTGGCCAATTCTGACACCATAACTTCCCGACTAATAACACGATTGAAATGAATGTGCTCTCGTTAGATCGGGTGTACAAAGATGGCACGAGCAAGACCTGGAGTTGGCGCCGAGCATCCTCGCGACGTGGGTGGGGGCCCGCGGCGACTGGCGGCAATTGTGGGTTTGGGCGAGAATTACCGGGCAGTGTACCTCGCGACTCCGATGTGCTAGCACGCTGATTTTGGTGCCAAACAAATGATCTCGTCTAGATCTGTCAATTTAAGCCACGAAAGACAAGTATCAATTTTGTTTCTTTCTTTTCATTTGCATTTTCCGAAAAGACATATATCCGCTAACGCAGACGTGTCCACCTAAAAACCGTGTTCCCAACACAGACACCACGATTTTGTTATCCTTTTTTCTTTTAATTTTCCCGGAATTTCAGTCGCTAGTAATCTGTCGCCTCAGTAGCCAGCCTATAGTCTATGCGTAGTTTCTTCCAATTTTTGAATCAAATATTTGAAAAATCGCTTCATGAACGAGGCTTTTGGTTGTTTCCTAAATATTTCATGAATCACGAGCGATTATTCTTGTGTTACAATAAAAGTACCTTATTTTTGGATAAATTAAACTTTTACTTACATTTCATTAAAAATTATACTATTTAATTAATAATTAGTAGGAATAAAAACAGGGGGAAAATAAGTGTGCTGGTAATACCTTATAAGAAATAGTTCTTATGCAAAATATTATTACACTGAGTGCGCACAAATGCGGTGCGTTGTCCCTTTGGTGTAATTTTCTAGACTCGGCTAAGCTTGGTTTGCATGAGGCGGAGGAATATCCTGGAAGTAGAACTTAAGCAGGGCTTCACGACAGTTAAAAGTAATCGTGAATCAAATATAGACCTAAATACTCCCCGTACTGCACATATGTACAGTTCGCAGTTCGGGAGACGCGGTGGTGACTCGACCCACATCGGCGAAGCTAGCCTCGGACGAGCATGGAGCTTGATGGGGTGGTGGCAATCGGCTAACGGAGAGAGGGTGTCCCCGCGCCGTGGGGTGGCCACCAGCCAGCGACATCGGTTATAAATTTAAAATTGAACTCGGGGAAATGCAGGGGTTGTAGGGAAGGGTGGGCGGTTCTGCCCTGTTTCCTAACGCGGCCGGACGGGNTTGCACGCGGGGGTGGGAGGGGGGAGGACGGCATAAGCCGGCGTGCTGACTCGGAGGATGGCTGCACGGCATTATGTCTTTATGGGGCGTGGGCGCGCTACAACGACGCAAGGCGCCGTAGTCGCCGTCGGCGCCTGCGATGTCGTTCCTGCGAGCGGCTCCAGCTCCCAGCATGTCCGCTCGTAGAGGGGAATATTGGGGTAGAGTGTCCATGCAAGCTGCGTGGTACCACTATCTTTGTTCTCTAATTTGGACTGCTTTTCTGCCAGTAGCACTATCAAGAACAACGTGGATAGGATTTGAGGTTAGAACAATATTTTACAAGTCTTTTGAAATGTTTGTATACTTACTCTAACACAGTTTTAATGCAATTATAATATATTCAAGTTAGTCATAGTATTTCATTCACATACATGTATATACATAGATGTAAAAAAACACGTTTTTAACTATTGACCAGACAGAAACTTTTACAGTGGCATTGATTATGGGCGAGTCAATGTTGGGGACATGTGCGGAAGACAAAAATCGGTCTGCCTCAGTTTATGTGTGCTGGGCAAGGCTGCATCACCGGCTGCATCACCGCAACTACCCCACAATCCTTTCCTTTCAAGGCCCCAAGAGAGCTTTCCATATATACAGGATGATTCTAAAATCATGGGACAAACATTGAGGGATGGTAGAGCTCATTAAAATCAACAATTATTGTATAAAAATATATGGGTGGGAGTGACGCGTTTAGGCACAAACACAAAAATAACACATGAAATGCAACACATTGTTTATTTACAACGTCGCCTCTAATGCATTTTACAGCAATGTTTATAATAATTGCTCAAAATTGCTACCACCGACAGTAATGCAAGCTTGGTAGCGTCGGTGGAGTGATTGGCGAACAGATTCAAATACGCCGGGTATTTCACGCACGCCACAATTGTCAGCCAATCACGCCATATGTAGAGGTCGCCAAGCATGCGTGAATGTTGGCGGATGCATTTCCAACAACTATTTTAACATTTTCTGTACGGAATCACTTGTTAAGTATGCTGCTAATGAACATTTTATGTTTCCGTTAATGTGTTATGATTTTGTGTTTGTACCACAACGCATCACTTCCACCCATATATTCCTATACAATAATGGTTTGTTTTAGTGAGCTCTACCACCCCTCTATGTTTGCCCCATGATTTTAGAATCATCCTGTATGTATATATATATATATATATATATATATATATATATATCTCTGTGTGTGTGTGTTTTCTCAAAAAAAAAAAAACCAAACAGTAGACTAATCGTCTTGTCTTCTGTCTGAAGACAATGAATTGTTAGTGTTGAGAGAATAAACGTAAAATCCTTAGAATGAGCGAATAGTATCGGACACGGTCGTACGCGAACTTAACCACGTTGCCATCTTAAGCCTTACTAGTACCAGGAACTACTTGTAGTGACGCCATGCTTTTAAATAAAATAGGGCAATGCGGAAAGGTACACAAATCTTATTACACAATACGCGACAGTTAGCAAAAGAGTTGTATGCTGTTCATGGATAACTGAGCACTTTTAACGCCCTGCGTAGGAAGTACTCTTCAGCCCAGTTTATATCCATCCGCCACGTGGAAAATTAACATTTTTATGGGCCTCATTACTTTATTAATGCGCCATATAAATGACGGAAACTTTGAAACTGATAGAAATGCTAACGTGTTACCGATATACAAATTCGTGGTCTAATGTGTATAAAACTAGAAACACTCACTTCAGTGACCATATATTTTAACATTATACTAAAGCTGGAAGATTCTTAAAGCTTTTAAAAACCTAGTTGGTAGGTAAACGTTGACGCCTCATTGGCAGCAATCTAATTAGAGGTTAAATCAGAAATATGTAAAACAGTACCAAGAAAATTAAAACACACTAGTGACTTACCCGGGATTTGAATTCAGAAAAACTCGTAAAATTAAAGATTGCGTGCAATCGATTGTATCACATAGGTAGGATTAGGAGCATCAACTTCGGATATATCAGTTAAATGTTTTGAATGATAAGGTTCACTAACTTAAAATATTTACAAGGCCACCATTTTGAAAACGAGTGCCTGGGCATCTAAAAGTACATAAGTTATCATTGCCTACCATAATGCCACTTTTGTGAAAATTTTGGTGGAATCCGGTTTATTGGTCTGCGAGATATAGAAAAAAAACCTTTTCTTCTTGAACGGGGCTGTCTTACAAAATTGCCTAAAAAGAGGTTCTGTACACGATGTTTCTAATAGATACTGTTAGTATAAAAAGTTTGAATGAATATGTTAAATTGTTAAATATATATGCTAAACATATCAAAATATTTAAATGGCTGGTATTTTTAAAACAACTGTCTCACCCAATTTAAATCAAGTAAGTTTACATGATCTTCTGTAAGTGTGGAAAATTTTGTTGAAATTAGTTGAGTTGTTTCGTAAACATGGCAAAATGTTCAATTTACTTACCTGAAATTATTTTGCAAAAAATCCGGCTAAAGAGGATTTCTGTATACATAAATGATACTTCTAATTAATACTGTTAGCGTAAAAAAATTTGGTTGAATTCCGTTGAAATATTTTTTAGATTTAACATATTAATCCAAATTATTTATATAAACCACATTAAAACATATCTGCCGCACATAACACATGTTAATTTACATACTCTACTGTAGCAAGAATTGCGTGAAATTTAGGTATGTATCGGTTGATTGGTCCTCGAATATGGCATAAAAACTCCATTGTTCATGTGACGATCTTCATAAATTGAGGACAAAAACGTTATGTGTTACTACATCCGATAATTGCCATAGATACAATATACAAAGTTAAATTTAAATCTGTTACATAGTTTAGTAGATACATCACACAAAGCTAAAATGTTTGTATAGGCGCCATTCGGAAAATAAGAGACTTACAAATTTAAAACATACAAATTAATATGGCGTTCCACAAAACAACTTTTTAGCCAAATTTGAAAGAAATTGGTTTATTGTTTCCCGAGATACGACACAGAAACTATATTATTTCGTGTACCCCACACAAAATAGCGGAAAAATGAGACTTTGCATAGAAAAACTGTATGGATAAAATAAATACTGCCAGCACAGAAATTTAAGTGGAAATTTGTTTTGTATTTTCGTAGATAAAAAAATGTGAAATAAAATTTTTATGTGGCCGCTATTTTAGAAATATTTGTGTATGACCCTTTCAAAGTTTATAAGTTTACATGGCCTGCCGTAGTGCTACTTTTTTTGCCAAATTTGGTAGAAATGGGTTGTTTTTCGGAGATATCGCGTAATTTTAATTTTTCATGAGATATTATGTTACAAAATGACGGACAAAAGAACTTTTGTGTGGACACATTTGATTGTTGTAATATATACAGCCAGCATACAAAGTCTCACTGGAATTAATTGCATGGTTTCGACGATATAACGTAAAAAATTAAAATAGCTATATGATCGCTATTTTGAAAATAATTGTCTGACATACCTAAAACATATCAGTTAACATAAACTACCGCAGTATTTCTTGTTTGCCTTATTTAGTAGGAATCGGTCAATTGTTTCCCGAGAAATATAACAACTTTATTTATTCGTGTGGAAATATCTTAAAAAATGGAGGACAAAAGAGGCTCTGTGTATACACGTTTGATATATGTTATATATATATATACTCCCAGTATACAAAGATAAGTTGTAATTGATTACATGATTTCGAAGATATAGCATACTATGGTAAAATAACTAGATAACCACCATTTTGAAAATAAACGTCTCACATAATTAAAACGTATTTTACATGTCAACTGTGGAAATACTACTTGTTTGCCAAATTTGGTAGTAATCTGTAAAATGTTTCCCGAGATATTACAAAAAAACGTTATTAATTCATGTAGTACTATCTTACAAAATAGCCAACAAAAGTGGTATCTTGGCTTATATGATGCTTGTAATAGATACTGTCAGCGTACAAAATTTGGTTGAATTTGATAAAACAGTACGGTAGTTATACAAAATAAATTTTGAAGATGGGTGCCTATAAAAAGTTAGTTATGTACTTACATTTACCTGGTCTATCATAGTATTACCTACGTAGCTAAATTTGGCTAAAATTGGTTGAGTTGTTTTCGAGATGTAACGTAAAAACTTTATTTATTCATGTAGCGCTATCCCCCAAACTGGCGGAAAAAACAACAATATCCACCTTTGAATTCAAAGCTTACACCTTGCACTGCCAGCATACAAAATTTGGTTTAAATCGTTTGGATGGGTTTCCGATATATGACATTAAACCCTAAATATTAAAATGACCGCCATTTTAAAAATATGAGCCCAGCGTGGTCGAAAACTATAAAAGTCTTGTGTCCTTACTTAATACTACATGTGTACTGAGTTCGGTGAAATTCGGTTCCCGCGTTCAAAAATTGAAAGGGGACACATGCACAAACACGTACATGCACACACACGTACTCACAGAGACAAAAGTGATGTCATAAACTTCTCTTTCCTTCGGAAAGTAAGGTAAAAACAGGCTCCTCGTATAAAATAAAGGCCGCACAATTGGAACAACTGGTCTGTTTGGAAAAGGGCATGTGAGAGAAATCACTCCACATTAGTGGCGGAACCAAAACGTAAACCAGCAGGCTGTGAAAATACCGCGATGCGTATAAACCAGGGAAAACTTACGAAATCAGACTTTATAACAGTGTGTCGCCTGGCGAGGTCTTGCTGTCTCTCCTCCATACTGAGTAGTCCAGCGTGTGCGCTCGTACGTCATCTTGCCGATGCTAAACTCAGTTCTGCGGCGTGTATGTTTCGCCAAGAAGGTATGTGTTGGACTCTTTACATTGTACAACTAGACAAAGCTCCCTCGCTATACACGTATATGTAAATTAATAGTACCGTACCTTAACACTTTTGCTAACTTATAAGATATATATTTTTGCAATTATTAGTGTTCTATAAACACTACCATCTGAGGTCTTACAATCTTCAGGTACGAAGTTTTGATTAATATTTACCTTCGTAATACCCACCATTAAAGTGTGCTAGAACTGATCAAGTTAACATTTTATTTCTCTTCCAGAAAACAGCAGTATCAATCAGATAAAACTATCGAAAAAAATGTCGACACACCATGTAAGGATTTAGTCAGATCCTGTGATAAACAGAAACTCAAAGTCAATGATTGTGTAAATAAAACTATTACAAACACGAATATAAGATCATACAGACCACAGAAGTTATGTCACAGGTAAGATAGTTCACTAGTTTTCTATCTACTCATACTTGAGCAAGAAATGGCGAATAAAATGGAAACATCGTAGTATGATCGAAAAATGTTGAAAGATAAATGACTTGCACTGAAACGGTTACAATGAAAATAACACACGCGTGCAATTTCTTGGTACAAATTTTGTCGCCGTCAAGTCTCAAGTCTTCTATGTGGATTTTTTTAATGTTTTCTATGTTTCTTAGTGTAGTTTGAGAAAATTTTTCCAAATGTATGGTCCTTTTCAACTATCGGCGAAATATATCACCCACAACAGTATCTGTTTATCCCGTGTTTGTTGTCAGCTGTTATAGTTTATACTACAATATTCAGCATGAATCAAGAAGAAGAAAATCATGGTGAGACGAATGAGTTTACCAGAGAAAGAAAGTGTTATAATTGTACAATAATACAAAAGTTATGTTATTAAAAATACCAAAGTCTAAATTTAATTACTAATTTAATATTCCTAATAGTGATTACTATCAAATATTGATACAACATAAAGTCGTAGCGAATTACGTAAGAAATTCCCTAAACGTAACGTAAATTATTTTATTAATGAAGGCACTTTAAAGAAAAATACTTTGTTTTAGTCGCTATAATTAGACGTTTGCATGTTATGCGAAGTACAAAATAGAAAGATTCGAAGTCCACACTTAAATGAAATTGACAAGCACATAACAGAACTCAGTAAGTTTTACGAAAGAAACCACATATTCATGTAAAAATTTGTACAGTACTCTTTCAGCAACTATTCAATTTTAGAAAATTTACTTTTGCACTACTTTCTATACAAAAAATGTTGTTACTTGCAGCTCTCTCTATCTCTCTCTCTCTATGTGTTTGTATATGTGTATATCCACACATTCCTCGTGTGTGTGTATATATAATATATCATATATATGCGCACACGCGTTTTGCATATTCATTTACATTCCTCACATCTCTCTGTGAGCATGGAATGCTCACTACTTCAAAGTAACATCCTTCATTCTATACCGCAATCGCACCCAAGTCTGGTTGTGTCTGAAGACATCTGCATTATACTCGCAATTTTCCAGAGACTCTGGGGATACAAACTTTTTTATTGAGAGACAAGATCTAACACAAGCAGCTAGAATACTAGAATTTAACTAGTTGTTATGCTGCAGTATTTAAGATATTAATCAACACAATTAATTACTTTTGGGCTGCGGCAACTGGTGTTTAGTTACCCCATATTAGTAAATTATTGTTTAAAGTCACATAATATCTGGTTGAATAGTGACGGAAAACGATAATCTGACTGTCACTAGCTGGCATCGGACATGTCCTGATTCAAGATCCCGACATTTGCCCGGAGTGATTTCAGGGAACCACTGAATTGGAAATTACAATGGCTGGACCAGGAATATAATTCTGGTCATCTATAGCGTGAGTAGTATATTACCATTGCGCCACGTCACTCAGTAACTGAATGACCAAATTAATATTTATTCCGCATTTTGACTAACAAAAATACAAACAGGTCGAAAAATGGGTTACTGATATTAAAATTTTTAATACTAACAGCATCAAATCACAATGTTGGCATTCTAAAATACGAGTTCTTACTAGGAAACCCCACGTGGCCGGATATGACTTTAAAAATATGGATAACATTGAGAAACACACACAGTAGAAACTGAGGATGAATATTAGTTTTTAAGATTAGTTCGCAAAGTTCAAGCAGAAGAGAGATACTTGAAACTTAAGTCATGTATTATTTTTATTGTCTTTTTTGCGTTATTGTGTGATTTGTAAGAATAAAATTACACTATCTACAATGCAAAATTCATATTTTTCTTAGTGTGCTCTGTTTGCTGTTACTGTAAATTCAATACTTTTTCTTCAATAACTAAATCATTATTATTGTAATAAATGTAATTCCTCCTGTTTACGCTTGCCAGTAATACATTTATTTCAACACGTGGTTTTGGTGAAATATACATGTGGTTTTTATAACGCATTTTACTGGAAAACACCATAGTTCTATTTTATAACTGTAAATTTTGTTAATTGTTAAAATTTTGGTAAACTTTTTCGAAATATAGTTCAGAATTAATTTTAATGTACATAATTACTACATAAATGTTTAAGTTTTAAGGTCTGAGCTAAATAGTTTTATTGTGCAGTGTAGAATTTTAAAATGTGGGAATCTATGTAATAGACGATTAAATTTGTTAATTTAAAATGTAGCATATTTATAATTATACTAAAATAATTATAATTTTGATAGAACCAAGTAAGGAGGAAAGAGAAATTATAGCAGAAGTAAAATTTTTGCAAGCACTCTCAGTAAGCAAAAAACTATTTATGTACTAAGAGTATAGTCTCTGTGGATACCGGTACGTACTCATATGTACGTATACTGCGTGACATCACATCCATGTATAGGAACGGAAATCAGTGTACTGGGGAAGTATTTCGACGTGACCATTATTTAGCACTGTAATTTTTAGATTATCTTACACAAAGTCCACAGTATTTCGTATTTTTATGCGACTAGCAGCGCCACTATAAGCAGCTACAAAAATTAAACTCTAACATTTAGGGTTGTTCACTTGCGAAGCCACTTACTTGTCACCAACACTCCTAATCCGTCCACAATGTGCTGGATACCAGAACTCCCAAGGGGGGGGGGAGGGGGAACGAACGCTTGGCGGGTTTCACCACAAAACCACCTACTTCGCTGCCAAAACACAATTATCTTGGCAACACGAGTAGAGGCTGCGAAATAATTGCTGGCATCGCACCAAAATCTGTTGCCCACGTCACAAAGATGTCCAAGGGTGATGGTCTTTAAGTCCGTACAAAGTTGTGAGCCGTATTATTTGCTTACATCCTCGCCTCGATAGAAATATGTTTGTGTGAATGAGAAATTATTAGAACAACCTACCCACATAATGGTGCCAGTAGAATGATTATGCCCATTTCGGCACAAGAGCGTGGGGCGTCGGAGCGCCGGAGCTGTTCATGCTCTGCCATTCCAGTCCTCCATCTTGTCCACTATATTGTATGTCGGTGACCTTGACCTTTCATCTTAAAAACCCAAAAAATCCCAATAATTTATTTAAAAAAATTATTATTTGAAAAATTTATAAAAAAGATATTTAAAAAATTAAAGATAAAAATGTGTATAAAAATATTAAAAATCTTTTATTAAAAAATTATAAAAAATTAAATATTAGCAATTATTTTTTTCAAAATTTTGTCTTTCCGGAGGTCTCCTACAGCACCATGCCCAGCAGACGACTGACCCTCACCACTTCCCCTTCCAATATATTTAATTACTCTATTGACCCACCCCCTCCACCACACTTATGATTACCATTGGTTCATTACTAACTTTCGTTGGCCAATTAGTAGCGTTCGCTCCACCCCCTTCCAATATATTTAATTTCCGAATTGCCTCACCTCCTCCACCCCCTCCAATGATTCCCATTGGCTTATTTCTCGTGTGTTTTCGGAAAACTTCGTTCGATCCCATACAATGTTTCTCATTGGCTAATTAGTCACCCACGCCATCAATAAGTCAGCAGGCCTCCACCCCTTCCAATATATTTAATTGCTCCACCAATGATTCCCATAGGTTAATAATTCACATTCGTTCAATCTACCAATTACTCCATCCCCTACATATGTTTATCGTTGGTTAACTATGTCACGTGACATTATCTTTCATTAGCTAATTACTCGTGCGTTTTCGGAAACCTTCGTTGCTACCAATCAGCGGCTATTTTAGTCGAAAGCGCGTGCGTATTGTTTTTTTCATAAACTTTTTATAAGACGCACTCCGAGCCCCTCGGGAAAGCAGTCATTTTCTCGCTGTCATCCCTTTTTCACTATTTCAAGAGAAAACCCCAGTGACCATTTAGAAACTTGCAGGGTTTCAAACCCCTGTTAAATTTACGATATCTGTGTTGTCAAGTGAAGAAGAAAATAGCACCAACAACATCGCAGAAGAAAATGAAGATAATATTCTTCAGCTCATCCTCACGATCTTGGCTCGAGGAGCAACTTCGTCAATGCCGTCTACTAGCTCGAACCCACAACCATCAGGCAACTCGTACCAGCGCCCATCGGCCACAACGTCCTACAGCTTATTCTCTCCCAGCCTCGCAGAGAGCTCCATCAGCTCCGACTTCGAATACAGTGATATCGAAGAAGGAATGGGATTGCCCGTTGCCGAATTTTCTCCATTCAGTTCAGAAAATGTGAGCAAGTACAGTGAAATGAATTGTGGGTACTGACGCGTACGTTTTCGAGATGCTCGAGCCATTCTGAAAATTCAATTTTGTGACCGTTCAATTCACTGCCTCTTCTGCTACGATAATTTCAAAGGCCGTTATGTGTAGGACGCATTAACGTGCGAATATAAAAACTGTTACGTTTACAAGTTATTTCCTGACTCTACGCTTCCTTGTTCGCCAGAGGAGTTGGTACAACAAAATAGTGATGTCCACGTAAGCAAGACAAGAATGTACAAAATTGTATTGTAGCAAATTTTGCAAAAAAGTAAAAATAATTATGTACGCAAATGGCAGGAGAAATGTGAGGGTTATAACCACGCTGTGAAAAGGCAGGGTTTCCCGGACTGGGCCTCCAGCTGCTCGCCTTTCGCATGTGAAGTTTAGCTAGGCTCGAGGCCGAGACCTTCCACCAAGTCTTCTCGCAATGGTGGAGCGCGTCCTGGGGACAAGTTCATTCCCGAGAAAAAATGTGCGAGTACATATCCTCTACTGCACGCCGTAACCTACATGGACCAGCCGACTGTTACCGTAACTGTGGAGTGGTGTGACGAAAATGTTAATTTCCCCTTGGAAAGAAGTGTCTTCGATGGTAAGACTCTTGAATTACCAGTGCAAGATCGTGACAGTGACGAGTGTACAGTTGTGCAGTTCATTTGTGCCGTCCACAAAAAATTTTTTTCACAAACATCAAAGTAATGAAAAATGAAATTGTAGGCAAACGACGTCCAAGCAAGCACGACAGGGAAATTTGTGAATTTAAAGATACAATTAAAAATGATAAACTTTTTAAAGTATGCTCTGAACGATTTATTGGCGCTTGGCACAGTTTGGAGTTTTGATAGAAAAAGTATGTTTTTATTCTATGTGTAAAAAAATCATTACTACGTACAATTGAATATTAATGTGTTTAATTATCTCTTTATTTTGTTTACCAAACTTATGCATTTTTCAGTAAATACGTTTAACAGGTAACATTTTTTCTCCCAATTGTTTTGTGAATGTAGTATTTATTTATATAGTGCTAAATATTTTCTTCCATTTGATGTGTAAAAAACCATTTATTTATATATTGAATTATAATTTATTACACGTTTTTTGGAAATATGATGTATCTATAAATCGTGTTTTTGTATAATATTTTCATTCTAATTGAAGTAATTTTTAAATGACCTGAGTGTCTTGATTGCCACTACATGCAAGCGATACAGACGATAGACAGGCGGTGGCTGGCGGTGTCCTTGTGCGATGTATCAGAATGAAGGCCGTTACGTGATCACATCTCCTCCGTCAGCATACTCCCCTTACGTCGTCACACTCGAGAGGTAGTTATTGTCTGTCAGTGGCGATACCATTCCACCCACACCGTGTTTGTTTTGTGCTCATTTTTTAATTGAATACCCTTTTTTTTAATTATTATTTGCAAAATATTTCACAGAAGTAATTTTTTTGTAATATTAAAACAAAAAAGCTAATAACGTGCACTAAATTTTAGAGTATTTTTTAAATATTGTAGGCAAATAAGTCAAACATAATTGTTGTTATTATTATTATGTAATAGGAGGCACCTTAATGAAATATTGCACGTACGTTTCCTTCTCCAAGGTAAAAGCAAGCGTAGTAAAAATATTCAAAGGAGAGAGAAAAAATATTGCCCATACTTGTCCCTTCTCCAAGGGAAAAGCAAGCGCAATCAATATTTATACCAAGGAAAGGGAAAAAATACTTACGTTTTATACATGGAGAAAATAAATCCCTGGACACACACAGTTAGAAGTTAAATAACATTTCGCTATATTTTACTCGAAAACTGCATACAAATAATGTACCTACAAAAATTAATTTAAAATGCTTGGTTCGCAAGTACAGGAGCAAAAAATGCGTGTCTCTAAAATCACATATTTTTACGTCCTTATACATGTCTAATGCATCTGCAGACATCTAGGGTGATAGAAAACTTTGCACAAATCCTTCCATGTAACATTTCACGTCCGTAAGATCACGCACGCAGTTAGTCAGTTCAAGTTGTAAATCGGCAACATCTTTACGTATAATTCTTTCAAAGTTATTTAAACACTGGTGAATCTGATCCCCGCCAGACCTATGGGAGGGTGGGTTAGCATCGAGAGGCAGCGGAGACCACATGTCTTCGCAGAAAAGGTACCTTCCAGCATTTGTGTAAGCAATATCAGAGATCGGACAGTACTGTACCGGCACAGATGAGTCCGTCACTTCGTTGGAAGAAAGATTCCGCGTTGTTTGGCCATGCAAAACAGTAATTTCAGACGATCCATTTTCCAGCTGCGGTGCGTTGTCAGCTTCCAACAGCAGGGGACATTCAGTTATGTTGTCGCATATAGCATATAGTCTGGCGGCCGCGAAAGGGAGCCGTGGAAGGGTGGCATCTGGGAGCACTGGAAGGGTGTCATCTGGGTGCTCCGGAAGGGCGTCTCCGTCGCGATTCCGGCTGTTGCTATTGGCGCAGCTTCGCATCGCTCTGAGGCGATAGATGCATAGGCACCCATCTTTTCGAATAATTCCCCGCATTAATTAGGAGAGCCTCGTCACTCTCGGACCACAAATCAATCGTTACGAAGATGGCTGCTAATTTCCTTAAGGTAGCTACGGCGTGAAGTCGTCTATACCAATACAACTATGGTACATCAATGCCTAAACTAAAGCTTATAAGTGAGTGTCCAACCCCTCCTATAATGCTCTGCATACCCCCACCACAGCCTGTATCTACTTCGTCATGTGTCTGTACGCCTGTGAATTAAAAAGTTACTTATTTGTATATTCAATTTAATTGATAGGAAGGCAGGGCGCTTAAATAAGTTAACATTATTATTTTTTCCTTTTATATAAATAAACCTCATTATAGTATTACTATTCTATCAACGAGATTCTGTGAATAGCCAATGACAAAGTAATGAAGTGGAGGGACGGCCGAAGGTTAATAAATGGAGTGAGAGTTTTTCCCCGCGCCGTAAGAGCTATGTTTCAGCTCCCAGGATCGGCTTTGCGCACTGTTAGCTTTGACTTTGATCCGAGAGAACAGCTAATCATGCATGAGATTGGAGACGCAGCTAGCCGCCAGGACACTCGTATTGAATGCAGCAAGGTAATATTTGAATCAGCTTGTGGCGCGCGTGCGGCAGGTTACGTCCGCGCGCTGTGGACAATTACTCCGCGCAAGCTTTCTCTGCTTCCTTCAGCCGCTCAAAGTCCGTATACGTCCGTTCCAAGAATCCCCCCCCCCCNCTGCTACTTCGGTACGCGCCGAGGCAAGTGGAAAGTGGATTTCAAAATCTGCGTCACTCTACTTATCTCCAATTGGTCACTTTACTGTTTAATTTGCTTGAATTGCATGGCGAATATTGCTCAAAGGTTCGTTTTTCAATCTGGGAGAATTTCGTAAAGGAAGTACAACAATTAGAGTTAAAGTGCAAACCGCTGTGAAAAGCTGTTACGTTAGTACATTTTTATTAAAACTTGCATAAAATGTCAACAGGGTGGATTTAGTGACTGTCAAAAGATGCACTCGCAAAAATGCTGCAAGAAGCGGGCGATATGGTATTTGAAACTGATGGGATCCAGGAATAACGCGTGAAGGCCAGGGCTCTTGTAAGCAAGGATGTGACGGAGACCGTACAACACGAAATGAGTGAGTGCAGTCCTTTACTAAAACAGATAAATAAATTACCAGCTAAATGTGTTAAAAGTTTACCGTCACTTACGTCGACTCATTTACCAGATGTTTTGAATTTTTTTGTAAATCTTAATAATTTGCTTACGTTAAATGTTTGTTCCAAGCAAGTATTGTATGCTGCGGTTTTGTTTAAAATTCTGGAGCAAACTCACTTAATTTTTAATTTACCTAGAGATGAGAATTGGGATATTGTGCATGTCACGAACACATGCCTTCAGCAGGTGTCGACTGATGTGGCGGAAGTGAAAATGAAAATGCAGTTACTGGAAAAGTATCAAAGGCCAGGGCAGTCAATGCGTGAATTTGTAGTAGAAGTACAGAATATGGTGAACGTGTAGGGAATGTCATGTCAGGAGGAATATTTTACATAGATTATGTTTAATAAAATGTTATCTAATAACAACAGATATTTCATATTTGTAAGTAAGCCCACCACTTTGGCACAATTACTGAGTTGGTGACGCAGGTGGAAAGAACTATTCGTGATAGTGTTGTACCACAAATGAAGTCGCACTGTGCGCGCAAGGGTTGCTATATATGTGGTAGACGCAATCACGTTGCTCGTTATTGTTTTTTGAAGTCGGGAAAACACCTGGTGGCGGTAAAATTTATATATATATATATATAACAGTGTCACCGAAACATCCACGATAAATACATTTAAATTTTGTCCTCTGCCTGAGCAATAACAGAATACAGAAGTAGGCTTATCAAAATTATACAAGAAATGCAGATTATCTTCAGATTTCTCTTATGAATTCCTAGCTTGAAGTCCACGGACACAACAATCTTGTGGAAAGCAAAAATTCTAAAATATGCAAAAATGGTACGAAATTTCTAAAGTACAATACAATGTGTAATAGAAGTGTTAATAATATACGTAGTTTGCCTGGCACCGTATTACTTTCTAGAATAATTTGTTGTGCTATGAAAATAGCATATAGTGTTTAACCAGTCATTATATTAATATATTTACTAGCGACCCGGCCCGGCTTCGCCCGGGTACAATTGAGGTTTACAGTGATACACTAATAAATAAATTGGGAAGAGACAATTCACTTATGTGAAAACAGAATTATAAAATTAAACTATGCTGGCCTAGGTTTTTAACTTATTACGGCAACCCAAAATGAAGGAAATATTTTTTACCCGATAGCCAAGAAGTAGGTTATTGTTTTTGGAGTGTATCTGTGCAACTATCACGTAGTTGCCACATTTCCGCTTTCCAGCGTCGATGTATGAGAATCAAAACTTCAGTTTCAACAAGTTGTAGCTTTAGTAAATAAGTGTACTTAGGTACTACTTTTTGCGCTTGGCTGAGGGATCTTAATCGATCACCAAAGTTAAGCAGCGTTCCCAGAGGCACACATTTGGATGGGTGACCGTTTAGTGGCATAACATCTGAGCACTTCCGGGCTTCGGAGGGCACGTTAAATATGCGGTCCCGGTTGTTGTCGATTGATAGCAGTCGTTAAGCCATTTCAGAGGTCCTTGCGCGGCCTGATAAACTCTGACACCAAAGGAAATACAATATTTCGGTCACGTTCCCATCCGTTGCAGAATTAAATTTTGTTGTTATTCCACAGGAACCGTACACTTTACTGGGATAAAAAGTATTCAATGTCCTATTCCAGGACCTGAAGTACCTACATACCAAATTTCATAAAAGTTTGTTACTAACGACGCGAGCCGACTGAGTGCCGGCCGAGCGCACGCGACTCGTGTAACACTCCCCCCCCCCCC
>NQII01000035.1:425463-461571 GCA_002778355.1 Clitarchus hookeri
CCCCTACACAATTCACTTAACACACTCCGCTCAAACTGCCACCGCCGCCATGGCTCTCCACCTTTGCGTACGGTCAACCGACTTGCGAAAAATTACTTTCTTTTTCACAAAACTTTTGATATCTCTTAAAGTAAAGGAGGGAATTGGTTTAGACAGCGTATTGCAAGAGAGCGCGCTGGCGGCAAACATTTTTTTCGACTTGATTAACTATTATTGCCACTGCTTATTCCTTACGTTACTTTACGCAACAAAATATATACTAAAACCTGGCCATAGAACATAGCTCGCATTGTGAAAAAAAAAAACACGTAAATCGGATACGTTGTTCTCGAGTGATAAGCACACCAACAGACCGATAGAGAGACGTNATACCACACATGCTTTCAAGGAACAGAACTAACGCAATCTGTTAAGAGGCCAAAATAAAAACAAATAACCACTACGTAAAATGTATGTTTTTCGACTTTTTGGTAGGCACATAACTGACAAAGTAGTTTTGTTCAACGCAATATTTGTTTGTTTTTCCGAACTCCTTGGAAGTTTTTCGATGTGCGAAGTTGCTGCGATTATTTTCACACCACATTGTATTTTCATTACAATGTGGTTTTATAACCAGCTGCGTGCCTTTACCGCTTACACGAAGCGTTTCCTATTACAAGTACAGTCACTAAGCAAGTATTATATAACGCCCGATTTGTTGAACGTCATCTCAAGTTCAGCCTATAGAGCCGATATACTGGATCCTTAAATTGAGACAACAAAATCTATGATCAACATGACTAGACTATTTGATTTGAATGACGGTTTCATTTTAATAGCAGAATTCAAGCAAAATTACTTTCGTGAAAAACAAAAACCTTTCCTTCAATGTGCTCCTCGGTATTTCCTGTTGACTGCTCCAAGAGTTTGGAACCGTACACTACGAAGCTTTTTTTTTTTAATAATACTTGTATTAAGAGCGATTTGAAACAAATACAAATTTTGTGCGGGGCGGTGAAAATCAAATCAAGTTGTAATGCAACACCACATGTTTTTCTGCGAAATTCAAAAAGGTTTAATGTGTATAGTACAGATCTGAATTCAGGCAGATAAGTTTAAAGACGCGCCTCACAAAATCCTGAATAAGGCTGTGCTTCCTCTTTTCTTTTAATTCATGACCACGAAAAATATAAAGCCATCCTTATTTAGACATGTTTTCACAGGCTCTCACGCCAGTGCACAGAATGTTTGGACGGGAATCAAGCAATTTACAAGAGACAGAATAAACTGACTGCAGAGAAATTATTCACACTGAGCGAGTGTACTGACATGTTGCTGTGCTACTATTTTTTGTCGTATCCAATCCACATGCTCGTGGAATGGCGAGAGAGAGTGGTGTTTTCAAGAGTCTGGCGCGCAGTCACTTCAAGTGGGAAATTGCCTACCATTCATTGTAGACATCCTTCGAGGTAAAATATGATCCCAGAAAGCTCGTGTATGTTACCGTAACTGGTTTCCTAAACAATACACATTTACAAAGTTTTACAACACCATAGTTGAGTGCGAAAGTGTGAGCATACTATGAATAATATTTATGATCAATACTGCAGAAGAAACCTCACTGAATGATGGAGCCATTTCGTAAATGTATCAAAGTGAAATATTATATTACTTTCTAAGTTTGTGGTGATATTACTGCAGAGTTGTTACTGGCATTTTCATATGGTGTTACGGTATTACAGTAAGAACCGATACGAGTATACGACAAAATAAGCCATGTATTTGGGTCGATGAGTCTACAAGATACTTCAAATAAAAGTTATAGCAAAAATGAAATAACTCTCGATTGCAACCATAGGTATTTTTAATTAAACAGCAGATACAAAGGGGTATATAGATTTAATGGCAGAACTATTATCGAGTTGCATTGATATTCTATGCTCTTAATAGAGCTGTGATGACAGATTTACTTAAGGAAAACAGGAAACATAGTACAGTCCATTTGCAACCAAAGAACCAAATACGAATACCGACTGCACTAATGTTTAGAGGATATTGGTTTAGATGAGTCTAGGTCAGGTGATGTACGTCTCCCTATCTTACACTTTTTTACTGATAAAGTCAGCTGATATTACTATGATCGACGTCATTGTACTGTATATATGTAAATCTCTGGTTTATTGAATGTTGATACTCATATAGGATGAGGTATTCGCGTGAGTGGGTTTTGATTGCTTTCTAAAGATGTCTGCATGTTTTAAAATAGCGGTTTGTATACAGTGCAATGACAAGCGAAATTAAATTAATTAATTAGAATGTTTGTAGTACAAAAGCTGGTAAGACCAAGACAAGACTGCCACTGTATTTCCCCCATTAAAGAAGGACACGCCCGAAACAGCGTCAGGCGTTTTTCGTTTCGGTCTCAAAAAAAAAAAAAACAGATAAATGTTGAAACAGTTAAGAAGTCAGCATTTGAAAACGACATGAAATGAGTTCACTGGTCCACTCCAGTGTAAATATGTCGGCAACGAATTCGTATGAGAATGTTCGCTGTCTCTTTGCTTGTCTCCCGAAAGAATCTCGCGACAAAACTGCCAACCGTTTCGCACGACCAAGATCTCTCAGCGTACAAATGAGGTCACAGAAAAATAAACACGTGTATCTAAACTATTGTAACAAACTTGTAGAGGTGATTCATGGGATCGAAACAAGCAAAGATGGCCTTGTGAACGTATGCCCTACAAAACGTTGTTACTGAGTTGCAGGCGTTTCATTTTGTAGTAACACATATCACTACCGTCACTCACTGAGTTGTTACGTTGTATCGGGCGTCGCGGTTCAGTGCTTTGGCCTGCCCGGTCTCCTGACCGTAATCCACAGGACTATTAGTTGTAGGGACACATTACAAGTGTAGTGTATGCTACGCTGGTTAACAACATCAACAACGACTTGGAACAGCGGATCAATAACGCCTGTGCAGCTGTTCGGAATGACCCAGGTATCTTCGAGCGGCTTCGCCAGGCCATGACGAGGCGTTGCCACGAGTGCATTGATGCCCATGGCAGACACTACCAGCATCACCTGTGATGTAACCAATGTACGTCCTGTATCTCAATAGCAATACGTTGTATGACATGTTCATAGGACCATTTTTACTTGTTTTGATCCCAGGATTCACCTCCCGAAGTTTGTTACAATAGTTTCGATACATCATGTATTATTTTATGTTCTCCAATGAAAACAGTTTCGTATGGATCTCTACTTGTATCAGTATAAAACCACGCGACAAATAAACAGTGATTCTGAGTTCAGTGTTATTGGCAGCAGCTGTTTGTGGCTGTGAAGTATAGTGTCAACAACGCATACCATCTCCCACACACAAGAAACTTAATTTGTGGCCATTGTTTTCTTGCTGTGTATTATTTATGTCAATGGCCAAATTCCTCTGCAACGCCGCAGGAGGCTGTGACTGAAAATATTAATGTGTTGGTAGAGGCAGTGACATATCACGGGAATCATTGTCGTACTGTGCCATTACCAGATGTTCTTCATTCTTGATTGACTGCCGTCTGTTTTTCAAGATATTACGCCATTTAGATGGTCCATGGAGAAATCTCTTTTTATAAAACTGTACGACTTTATAGAGGTAACCCATGTCATACATGCATCTTAAAATCATAACGGGAGCAAGACATTGCAGTGTTTTGTGAAATGTGTTGCCACATACTATTTTCACTATTTTCCGCTTCCTCCAGACATGGGGTAAGACAATGGCGAGGCACTCAGCAAGAGAATTAATCAGAACTTGCCTGAATTGGTAGTAGTAAACCACGAAGGAAATCACCAACTGCTTCTCGTTGGTAAAGCCTTACGACAGAAAACCTGAGACCATAATCTGGGAACGCGGGTCAAACATACTGTGGTTGCTCAGTACGTAAAATTTTATGAAAACTTTACTTGAGTAATTTCTCCTTTCTATCGTGTATCTTTCCAAAGCGTGGTAAAAAAAACATGCCGAGGTTTCTTACAGGTTTACCAACATTTTAGACAAGTCAGAAACGAGTCGCTTATGCTTACCATTGTATTCCTGCTTTCCATCTTCCTATTGGTTTAAGCTAGCCTGATCACTGATTCATTACAGACCGGCTTTCAGTCAAAAATTCATCGATTTGAATGTGTTTCAGTTAAATTATATAACTTCATATACAATCTAACACGCGCATATGACTACGCATACAAATATAATTTTCTTATTTACGGAAATGGTTGTTGTCTGGTGTAGTGCTATTGCAATAACTTAGTAAGATTTAACGAAACAATGAAAATACGTGATTTAATATTTCGTTTTCTAGGGCAGAGAAAATTATATACGGTTGCCCAAATTACACTCGTCCATTACGTGTCAGCATTGACATGGAATTCGTGACAAACATCCACCTGTTGCTCAAAAAATACTGCGAAGTTATTACAAATAAAGATATGTTACTCTTTCACATGTGCTAAAGGGAAAATCTACACATTATGGCCACTAGATTAAAACTTGCACCTTCAATGAAATGTTAAGACCTAGAAACGTACGTCTTCTTGACTGCTAACGGCATTAGTGCACAGTGTACATATTCTAGTCTTTACTAAGATTTAAAGGCTAAATGCCGCAGTTGCCAAAATTCACTGAATTATTTGTTTTTAGGTTTTAAAAATACGCCATTCGCAAAGACCCTGCCATCTCACGTTATGAGATTACATCAAGCTAAACTCCAGTCATTCGAGCAGAGACTTCCGCTACAGTATCCAATAATTGTTCTCCCCCCTCCCCACAACCCTTTTTAACATATACTCCTCCGAGGATGCTCATTTTGTATTTTTGCCCTGCGTTGTCAGTACAGAGTCTATACACGAACACTAAAAAATCTTCTTCTGCTACGGACACGAAACCTTCCTCAGTCTGAACGATAGGTAATAGGCCCACAAGGCAGCATTCACTACCGTGAGCACTTTCACTCAAGCAGAGTTATAGGCTAACTTGCTTTATTTCCATTCACACTTAAGGATTTTCGCAGATTCACAAACAGAGGACCGACTCTTGCTGAATCAAGATCTGTTTTTATGCCAACGCCACAGTCATGAATCATTCCCGTGCTGTACCTGGCCACTAGAAATGGAGCTACCAGACGGGTGGATGTTTACTAACGGTTCAGAGTCAGGCAGGGCGTGTCGAGGAAGCGGAGGTTCAATAAACATTCTTGAAACTAACGCATACTTGTAGTATACCGTCTACCTTCGCGCTCAATTGTGACAAGAGACTGTAAATTTCGCGAAATAATTTACGGACAAGTTAAACTTCAGCCATAGTTATTTACAATTATGTTTATGTGTTAGAAGGGCGAATATACCGCATAACAAACTACCTAAATTATTATCTGAATAATGATTGCTAAAATTTATTTGAAATACCAATAAACGTGGTTTGCATAAGAGAAAATAATAGTTTTAAAACTTGTGTCTAAATTTTTGGGATAAATGAAATATTAAAATGATTTTCTGAAAAATTGCAAATTATCAGATGGGCAATTTTTTTATAATACCGACATGTGCCCACACAAATGAAATTAAGGGGTCAATTAGTTGTTACCTTAGAAGTTTTTTAAATATATTTCTAGAATACTTGTTTGCAGCAATTTGAATTAATTACTGTAATTCCAGGGGAGTTCAAGCGCCCCCTCTTGGATCAGTGGATTTACGTCCATGGATCCTACTTTCGTATTCCAGATAAACGTAAAGATACGCGTATCACTGGTAAGTTTAGAAATATACGTTTCCTTTAGCGCGCAAGAAACACCTAGATTATCCAACGTTATCATTAGTAAGCCATTACTGAACAATTAACAAAAAATTTAAGTTTGGACTATTTATAGTGTCAGGAAAAATTTGCGCATTCACTTTGTCCTGTGTGTTTATTGATTCTTTCTACAAAAAATGGAGACCGTTATTGCACAAAGCGTTCTTTATACTTGTATTTTCAATTATTATAAAATATTATTGCATTACCTTTCAATTCATATTATTTTCAAAGATGATGTATCCAGGAATCACGCAGTAATCCCCAATAGCAAAATTTAAAAAAATTAATGATATCGGTATAGGATTCACACACACATTTCATCATCATTTGTAGAATGATACGAAAACTTTAAAAATAAATGGTAAATATTATTTCTTTCTAAACATTACAGATTACTCTTATCACATTTTTATTGCAGCAATATTTTTAAACGAGCGAGTTGTATGGCGCTATGCAACTAAGATTTTCAATGCCTTATTACTGAGGAATTTCTAGTGTTTAAACTTTACATTTTTTTTATAATTACATTTACATCATTTTCAGTTTCTCCTATCTCGATCAACTTGAGTTACGTATGACTTTACAGCAAACTGTTGGCGAAGCTATGTTGTGGTACGAATATCCTTTCTCTGATTGAGCACACTGTTTTCTACAATCCAATTCATACACCAGCTTTGTGTGCGCAAGAGTGCCTGTACTTAACAGTGTAACCAAAATACACTGAAGAGCCAAAAAAACTGGTACTCCTGCCTAATATCGTGTAGGGCCGCCGAGCACGCAGAAGTGCCGCAAGACAACGTGGCATGAACTCGACTAATGTCTGAAGGTATGCAGGAGGCAATTCACACCATGAATCCTGCAGGGCAGTCCACAAATGCAATTAATATATATCTGTGTTTTTTCTCATGTCGTACTTTACTAATACATTTTGTGTATAAAAATATGTGATTTATTTATTTTATAAAAAACCAAGGTCATGGGTCAAGGTTACCGACATCTAACATAAATGACGAGATGGACACTGGTCGACCTGGCGAGGGCCGGTCATGTCGGGAGCTTAGTCTACCTGTCATTGAACCCCGGACCACTTATATGTACCCACATCTGTAAAGAATTAAAAATATATATATATTTATTGAAATTTTTTTTGGGGGATTTAAAATTTTATGCAGTTTCTGTTTCAATTTTATTCAAGGTTACGGACATGGGGTCAAGGTCAAGGTCAAGGTCACCCAGATCCTAGATTGCGGTTGGTTGACGCCACAACATGGCGGCCGGCGCCGGAGCCAGGTGCCAGTGTGCCCGACTTCTCTATATTATACTACTATGTTACAATAGACATCGCTCATGCACACACGCAGTAGCTGGGAATAAATATTTAGTATGATGATAAGTGGTACAGAAATACTGTCACTCCACACTACCATGGGTCTATACTGTAAACAAAACAATTTCAAATAATTTATGAACACTTCACTACGCGTAGATACAGCTTAAAAATTATTTTCTTTTGTGAATTTTATAATAGTGCCTGTATAGAACTTCTGCAATTAGTGGAAGCAGTAGGCCTACTTTATGTAAATCGATTTTCAAGTTAATTAAAAGAAACGTCTCAAGGGGTTTTACTAAGAATTCTGAGTCTCTCAGTTTTCACATGACGGTTACAGTGGAGAAATGTTATGCGACCGTAGAATATATAAGTACACATGTGCAAAACTCCCTTGCATACCACTCTCAGTTGGTTTTAACTTGACATAGTTTTCCAAACCTGTATAAATTCTTGTAACTGGAAAACGCATATTTTTAAAAAGCAGCATGACTATTTTCTGACAAATTAGAAACGTTCAGTGTTAGACATTAGAATGCTCACTGGCNTCCAATTGTATATTTTTAAAAAGCAGCATGACTATTTTCTGACAAATTAGAAACGTTCAGTGTTAGACATTAGAATGCTCACTGGCACAGTGAAGTGAGAGAAAACTTAACATAGGACAGTAAGTATGAAAATAAAAATGACAAGTGTATGCACAATGCATTGGACTAGCATTGAAGTCTTGGGAGCCGTTGACGGTGAAGCGAGGGTAGTTTGGAGCAGCGCCGAGAAAGCAAGGGCGGGGGAAACCGAAGACCTTTGAGAAAACCCGCCAGCCAGCAGCATTGTCCGGCACGATTTCCACATGCGAAAGTCCGGGAGTGGCCCAGCCGGGAATCGAACCCGGTTCGCCTAAGTAGGAGGTGAGTAGTCTGACCACTACACTACCGTGGCCCCCTAAGAATAGGGTATGCATTTTCGTGCAACCTATCGGAGGCTCACAATTTAAGTTACTTACGTGGAAGGGACCCAGTCAACATCAGACTCTTGTTAACCTAACCATATCCCTTAATAACTTCTACCTTCCCGCCTTCCTTCTTATTGTTTGCGTGTGTAAGCCATACAACCACACAATTGATACCGTTAAGTAATTATTTTTTTACGTTGTAATGCGTTATAACACACATGAACAAAGTTTTATAAAAATATTAGTGGAAATATTTATTTAAATACTTATTTGCGGTTTTATCCGCAGTCTGAACTGGAGAGCAATTGCTATTCGCCAATAGATGATATGAATTATATCCGCAGAGGCTTGAAGGTGAGGTATATATAGTTAATATGCGGAGTCACCCAGCCGCTCTGTACCTCTATACTTGACTGCTCTGTCGCCATGCTGTATGTAAGTCTCGACCATGACGCGGGGAGGGGAAGGACATGGGCCACTTTTGCACGTGACGTCCTTCCTGGTCGGACCCGGGAGATTGGCGTGCACCAGGAGAGAAGTAGAAAATGCAAGAGCGACGACAAGGACGGGGAGGAGAGAGAGAACTGGAAGGGAAAAAGACGTCGTGGCCGAGGGAGGAGGAAAAGATCCGAAATCACGTTTCATTTTTCTGAATAATCTAGCAGTATTGCAAGCTGGCTGGCGCGTCTAGCGCGGGAGGGGAGGGCGTGAGCTTATCATAACTCGTGGAGTGGGGAGGGGGCCACACTCGGGCAAAGTGGGTGCTTAGCAGTCCGGACCGGTCGCGACCAATCTCCCGGAAAAATAGCTACGGGGAGAGCCCGGATCCGCTGCGGGCCTTCCCTCCGCCCGCCCAACAAACCCCAGTCCCCCCCCCCCAAGGACTGTCTTCTGCTAGAGTGGCACACTGGTGTGATGCTCCACGGCGTCACTCGGAGTCGGTACCAAGTGGCTCCCGGGACATGACAAGTGGAAGTAACTTGGGCCCTTTGTAGCACCGATTGAGGTAAGCGAACTAGAGATGTTGGAAAGAATCGCTGGAGTAAACGGTAGTGTCCCGAGAAAATACACTTACAAATGGCAACGTCCTCCACGTTTCCCATGTGCGGAAATTTGAAGTTACAGCCCGGTTCGTGGTAGTAGGAGGCGAGTTCTCTCATCTCTACAACACCGCCGTACCCCTTAGCGGTTACTGACCAACATGCCTTCACTATACCATGCAGAGGACAGGCTTCGCTTCAAACGCATATGTATTTAATTTTTTTTAGCAGTTGGACTGTATTTTTCAAAAGGCGCCTTGCGACAGCTGAGCCAAAAATAACGTGAAAAGGAACAAGGATAGAATCCTGTGCTACCCAGTATGCTATGAAAATTACAACTCATGGAGCAGCTGTAACTGGTTAAAAAGCTGATGTTCAGGTTTACAGAGGATTGTGGAGTTTAGCACACAGGTCACTGAAGCCGCGAATTTTTCCTTTCCCTAAACATTATGCAATACCATATTATAGAAGTGTGTTAACGTTATCGCCATTTCTCATTCGTTAGTTACTGTTAAGTGCCGCATGAATTGGTTTCTGGTTGCAGAGGAGGAAGCCAGAGCATTGTTTGTACACTAGACCCGACAACTAAATGTTTTATGAGAAATGTAAAATACTAGAACATTTTTGCGTCAAAATTTTACCAAAGAACCTGTGTCGACCTGCTCCTTTTGTGATCACGTGATGCTGCCTAGCTGTTTGGATACCAATAACAAATGTTCAGTATTTCAGTACCAGAATCATCTAGATCCAGCATCATGCAGAGGTGGCAGCCAATAACAAAAGAAAAACCAATTAAATGTACAGAATATTTTGGAAGCTGTTGGTTAGCTACTCAGTCAGCTTATTCTTCGAAAATTCAGTGTCTCTCTTGTTACAGGTAGTACATTCAGCATATACGTTGCTGTTTGTAGACGGATCCGTAGCTCTCACGACTAGGGTACAGTAAGTCTTACTGACACAGTCTAGTTGCTTACCGCATATACATTGCTTACCGCATATACAAACGTCAACGAATAAAAAAACACATAGTTAAGTGAAAGGTGGTGCACATGAAAACAGTTCGCGAAAATATAAATTGATGAGGAATTAATTATTTAAAAAAAGAAAATTATAAGTATATACTATTTGGTTTTTTGTAAAACACGTCAGAAATTTTGAAACACAATTTATCTCCAACCACTATTGTGGTTCATATAAACGAAAGTCTTACATACATCCATGGTTTGTTCTGGACTGGAACCCGGAACCTGCGGTCCGTTTGTAAAATCACGTAGGTTCCCGAGAGGTGAAAGTTCAACGTCTTTAATAAGTGTAAAGGAAACAACCAAGGCCAGGGAAGGACTGCCGCGTCGAACTACACTCCCAGCCGTGATAAGTGGTTCTTCGCTGGAAGCCATTATCCTTGCTCTGCTCAGCCACTCTCTAGCCTCTCCAAGCAGGTGGAAGTTCTTTGGCGCGGGTATAACAAACCCTAACGGTTTACGAAGCTTCAATGTCTCTGCAACGGATAGGGAATCGCGTATACGGCGTGATGGATGAAGAAGGTATGATCGCTACTGGAATGTGTCAAGGATTGTAGGCTCTAAAACGGTAGGTAGGCCCTACCATATCATAAACTATAAACTGTCAGGTTCGGTACCTGCTAATGGTCAGTTACTGGAAATATTCCCTAATTCGTTTGGGGAAAATTTAGCTAGGAAAACACGTACACGTTAACATTACTTTTGTAACTGGACCACACAATTTTTTTTCATTCACCACGGAAGTAAGCCTAAGACATGAGAACAAAGCGACCACGAGCAGCACAAGTTTAAAACATATTGGCTTCTCATAACGAAAGCGGGCTAGGAAAGAAGACAGCAAATACATAGAATTGCTAAATTTAGTCTACAGATAATTTTAACTCGCAGTTTCTTCCATTCGAGAGATCTCTAAAATAGCACCCCGTGATTATGGCCAATGAAAGCGCGACGCACATGTCATAGACCGAAACGCACCCACCCACTACGTGGGCACAGAGCTGTTAATACCGCGCCCGTTAACCAACACCTGCGTGCAGCGCAGAGAAGTTGAGGCCAGTGGAGTACATCCCGAAGGGCAACTGTCTCCGGACGGACAGGCGACTTTGCAGTTGAGGAAGACCCCAGCAGTGACGTCACTAGGAGCCACGCGCCCCCTCCTACAAGTGTCCCTCGCCGACGCGGCCAATCTGCAGTGGGTATCAGCGGCGGGACGCATCATCCCCTTCCTCAGGGGGCGAGGGACTCAACACTCGCCCCATTTGAAACAAGCTCTCGCCGCTCCCCCTGCGCGCACAGAGGCGCATTTTAAAGTTGCGGAGCGGGGGCTCGGCTCCGGGCCTCAATGGCGCGGAAGTTACGGCGCGGCGGCCTCCGAACTGCGTGTCAGATAAATTGGGCTTGTTTACCCGCCAAGAAGAAGGGGCGTGCGCCGTAATGAACTGTTATGACCCGGCCTAGCTCCTCCCGGCCCGGGACTCGGCCGGATGTTGCACCCCTTCCTCCCTCGGCGGCTCGAGCAAACACCACTAACCCCGGTGCACAGAACAGTCGGGCTTACAGAAGTGGAAAATGCCGCGAGCTTCGCAGGACTACGCGCTAGCTAGTCGTCAATTATACCCCAATGTTGCTAGGTTACAGCCTCAGCAATAACCACTCTTCCACAAACAACGTTGCTGTAATCATTTCCGCCGTTTAATATTCTCATTCAGCTGTCGTCTTACTCTTTGTTCGTTTTGATATTATAGTCACATTTTCAAAACGTCTCCCAAGGTAAACAAGTCCTGTTAATAATATAAATTAGTCATACTCCATCAAACATAACTTTGAATTATCGGGCATCCGGATCAGGAAATATTAAAGGCGGTGGCACTCAATAACCTATTAACAAAATATTCTTTTCTTCATGCAAAGAGCTCAATAAAACTATTAAAAAGACTACAAACACCTTGTAATACAGCACTTCCTACTGGTATAAGCTGTTTGCCGTTAACTGAGCACTTCTGAAAGCCCTGTTGGAGTTCTACTTGTATGCACATCATGTATTCTTCCACCATGCATAAATTTAACATTCCCATTGGCCTTATCACTTTATTTATGCATCGTCCAAGCGAAAATGTGAAATTATCAAACAAACATTTTACAAATTTACTCATTCTCACTATTAATGCATTAAAAAAAAAAACAGATAGCAAAATAAATCACTTCGGCATTCACAAATGTTTACCCAACACTTTTAATTCTACGTTAAGAAATAGAACTACTTTCCAAATAGAACTACTTTCCCTCCGTCGTTACCAACTTTACTGGACGCAATCGTTCGTGAATATTTAAGTCATTTATTGGGTTTTCCTTTTTTGTAATGCATACAAGCGTAATAATTAGCATATTTGTAAAGCGTTTACATTCCTAACTATTTCACAGCTTACTTGACCGATGCATTAATAAAGCGAGCCGGCGTCTATGTTACTATATGGTATGTTGGAAGTACAAGTAGATCTTAAGCAAGGCTTTCAAAAGTGCTCAGTTTACTTTGAACAGTGTGTATCACCATATTCCGTGAGACGTCTAGACCACTGCCTATCATGAGAATTTCAGAAAGCTACAGTAAGTTATTCAGAAAAGTTGTCATTTGCAACCAAACATATTTAATCGCTGATATGAAATAATACTAAATAAATTATTTTGTTTCGCTAACTTACAAAACCAACTTGCACGCAAGAAACTACATATTATTAGAGCTTTCTTAAGGAAAACCACACATTTACGCCACTCTCCTAATTTTTTAAATGACAGCTGTATTTCCAGCAGATATCCAGATATTATTTTAATTGTTTCTGCTGTGTAAGATAAGGTTCGGTAACCGCAAACATTTGTCAAAAAAAATTCGAAAACTTTTTATTTATAAAAATTCTAATACGATGTTATTTTTTTTATTAAGTTCCTGGCCCCTTGCTTTTATCAACTTCTCGCAGCACATTTTGTTTCCGGAGAGTATTTCAATACGTGACATGACAGCGTAAGCAAGAAACTGACTGCTTGCTTAATCAACCAACGCTTCACTACACATTTTTTTTTGTCTGGTGTACAGGGCAACCGCTCTGATATGGAGGTCAGTCAACTCACATGTCACCACGACGAGCAGATTTCGATTCCTAGTGGGACATATACCAGGTATTCGCAAGTGGGAAATATGATGGACACTGCCGTTTGCGATGGACTCTTTTCTTGGAGTGCGCTCGCTACACCCATCATTGCATTCCTTCGCTGCTCCATCTTCACTTCACTGCAACACAAACTCGCAGACCTAGGGAACCTTTCTAGATTCAATGATCATAGGCTAGCCTCTACGGGCATACATCCTTATGTCTTAGCTACTTGTTCATCAGCTACTTCCCAAGTAAGTGTCTCGTTTTACCCCAGACTATGCAGTACAGAATTAGGTCCTTGATACTCGTGAGTTTTCTATAGAACAAGGTTCGTCCAGGACGTGTCTGAAACATCTTGTTATAACTGAGAAAGATACCGATGTTTGAATTCTAGCTTGTCCAAAAATTTATTCGTGAAATTTTTCTAGCCATACCTGTTAGTGTTTAAGGGTTGATCTGTTAGTCGCCGTTCAGATAAATCTCTGAATCTGTCTGTCGCTTCATTGTATCTTCCATGTGATTATCGTATACGGACAATCGCAGAGATGATAAAATATACTGAAATGTAATAATGCCTACATTACCAAATTCACAAAAAATACGGTAAGTCTTAATGAGCAGTAAATGGCGATACCGAATAAGTACCACCAGCATGTAGCCACAAATCCATGAGTCCAAAACGGCGTGGATCAAACCCGTTGAATTATGTAGGACGTGCTTGCAGGCAGGGGCGTTGCCACCGAGAATTCAAGTTTTACATCCTCTTCCAACCAAGCCAGTGACGTCACTGCTACAAGGCCAACTCAAGTGGCCGAAATGGCAGAGAGCTTGGTTAGTTTACGCATGTGGCGGATCGTATTTTGATTAAAACTGTGGCATAGTGTAATAATACACCACTGTGTTTAAGTTGTGTATTCCTCCATCTCTTGTAAATAACTCTGATTGGGTAAAATGCTCGTAATTAAGTTTTCTGACATTGATGAAAGAGTAAATTCCTTGTTGAACACTATTTCGTGAGGGCACTTTATGCCTACAAAGGTATCGTGTGTAAGTAGTCTTTTGTGTTTCAACTTTAAATATAGGCTTTTACAAGAATAAGTAAGATTTAAGTGATATTATTATTGCAGTGAGTGTATGTGTGTACTAACTTGAGCATCAATAAAGGATAGTCCATTCATGGTTACTTTCAACTGTTCTGAAGCCTTGCTCAGGTTTTACTTTCAGGCTAATATTTTACGTAATATAATACACAGCAAGCTTTACTGCACATACATTAGATAGACATTATTTCATACCGTCATTGTTGAATAAAGAATATTAAAGAAATATCTTACAACTATTTAATGTATTCAGTGAATGTCTTATTAAGTAAGAGTGAACATTGTTTCTTCTTGCTTGCATATGTGAACTGAGCAAATACAAGAACATTTAAGAATTGGCATACAGCTAGTTGATATATTCAGAGAATATATCATTAAGTAATATTTCTGATTACAGTTTTTAACTTGTTTACAAATGGCAACAGAGTGAAAGAAACTAAAACGTTTATTGGTGAGTACTGCCCTTTTTAGTTTCCTGCTTGATTACATATTGTAAAACATGTAGCGTAGTGATTGTGTTGCCTACCGCCGGTGACGTCACACAGAGGTCGCGAGGCCTTGTGTCGGCGGTGACGACTTGGAACGGGGATCTGGGAGAAGATGGCGATACACTCACCTCCACTCTCGGACTGGATAGGCCGTCAAGGGAATGTGGGGTACAGAATGCATGCTATATGTGCACTAACCAGTTACCGTGCACCAACATTTAAGGACTATCTGCAGTTAGAACTGTCGATACCATTTAGCTATGACACGCCGCTTAGAAATAAGTCTGTTTTAAAAACCTTGGTTAATTTCGTCAGTTCTGTATCAATTGAACTGTGGTAAAGTTACGGGAATCATTATTATGATTTAACTCACTTGGCACGATTCTGTGGGAAAGCCAAACTTCCACAACACTCTTTGGCCTCATTTTTGAGAGCTCTGCTGGGAATTAGTGAACTTTTTTTTGGGACATGCACGGCATACGAATTTCGATATAGCAGTGTTTTTATTTGGCTTCCCGCGTTTTATTGGGTGTCCGTAGAATTGACAGTGTGTGTCGTGACATCGTTTTCGATTGAATACAATTAAAAAAAAACCTTATTTTTACAATGCATGTGTTTAAAATAAGCTGTTAATAATATCATGTATCTATAACATGTAACACAAATAATAAAATGTTAGTATGGTTTTAATTTTACACACAGTCTTAACTGGAAAATATAATTGGGTCGTTTTATTGCTTTTTAATTCAGATAAAATGTATCATTTTGGGAGGTGAATCCAACTAATTTTTATTTCATTTCTCTCTTTGATTTTTAGTAACAGTATCTGTACGTATGTGATGCTCTGTTGCATATCGACGCTAGTTTATGATGCGTGTTGTTCTCATCATAATTAGCAGCAGCTCTTTATAAAACAATGGATTAGTATAAAAAAGAGTGGCAACTCCCACATTGTTGGGCGTCCTTTTTGTACGCTGTTTTCTTAACGTACTGTATACAGTTCATATCATTAACCCACTTCGTGTGAAACGTCCTGTGTACTGGACTCTGTCTCTGAATGGATTAAATTAAAGCGAAGGCTTACAGCTGATGGCCGAGTGGCAGCAATGTTTTGTACCGTGGTACGTGATGTGAATTACTGCGAGTGACAGGGTTGCCGAACCTCCCCTGGTGACGCGAGGATCTACACTCTCAACATGCTATACACCTATAACTTACGTACACCGGCTTCATAACAGACTTTTGTAGAGTCACAAGTTCACAGGCTGTAAACATACTCTACTTGTTCACGTGTGCACTTGTGCGAACAAAATCATGACGTTTACGTTCGTGAAAATACTTATTCAACAGCTGCAACGTCATGCCAACCCCAGTTTATGATAATTCTACACATTCCCAGGGCAGCTGATGTTGTAGGCTACTTTTACTGCTTGGTCTGAAAACTAACATTTTTCTCTCTCTATTTTATGTTTTCGAGGAATATAAAAATGAACGCACAAGCCTGAATATTGAAATTAATATAGTTTGTCATTATAAAAAATCAGTTTATAATATTATTAGCACAATTCGTATAAAATTTAACAACATTGGAAATTTGCAACGTTGATCTTGTAGTATCTCGTAGAAACGTTTTGGCAAACAGTTTCCAAGTATTTTTTGTGAAAGTACAGACTTTTTTTTACCGTGTACCCAGAGGGGTGAGGAACAACTGCAAGGGTCCAGGGTTGTGTATTTGAATACAGCGCGGCCCCGAGCCAGGCAGAAGGGATTAGCAACTGTTCGGTCCGCAGACACAGGGTGTGCCGCGACCAACGTCGCGTTCACTGCTTAAAATGATCTCGTGCTGAGAACACGATGGTATCACGTTACACGTTCACGTTTACGAGGAACCTGTTTTCTTGGGTGCTATATTACGATCCTTCACATAAGCACGTAAACTTCAGGTTCTGAACAAACATGGTGGGAAAAAAGAGTTATTGCTTTACAGGTAAATTAAAAAAACTTAAAATTATAGTTTTATATGCGTATTTGATGTGAAAAAGGACTGACTGCAAACATTTGGCGTTCGTGATTCATGCAAACTTCGTAGACAACTGCGTTATGGTGGTAACCCCCAAGAAGAAAAGGACTTGAGAAACGCACATTTTTTTCTTGCATATGAGAATAATTCATGTGTTATAAGCTTTCATCTACTCGAGAAAACTAAACTGTATAGTGAAGTACTAAAATAGCATTTACCCAACACAAACCATATAACAAATTCTTTAAAAGCTTAAGGTAAACAAATTACTGAAAATGGTCTCTTGTGTTGTATTTAGAACTAGTCCAATGTATTTGTCAGAGCCTTTCTTAAGAAAACGTCATATGTTTAAATTTAGCTTTTATTCCTTTTGCTAATATTGTACGCGAACGTACTCACTTTGCGCGAAGTTAGTAAACAAATGGGTTCCGACGTGGGGTACAAGTTAAGAAATCACCACTAAAACACATTTCTTCGGAGTTGGCATGCACATGCTACTGGATCCAGTTCTAGTAACTGGTGATATTAATTAGCACCAATGAAGAATTTCACTGGTTCTTAAAGTTGAGAAGGAAAGGGAGTTGTATAAATCCAAGTAAAGTTGACACTTAATATTTGATCATCCGGCAATATTGCTAACGTGTTGTTGGTGGAAGTGAAAGTGTTAGGCCGGGATTGCGATGACTTCACGTTTCGCATAACCCATTACAAGAAAATGTCCACGTAAGTCAGCCATACCTTAACTAGTGTGTTCTAATTAGACCTATTGCGATCACGAAAAGAACAGCTTGTCAATGCCGAGCATTTGCGTGATACGTGACACATGACTGCGTATCACGTGGTCTTGCAGGATAATCAAAATAGGGTTAAAGTCATGCATCTTTGGTATTCATGGTTTTGTTTATCTGTTCCGTGTCGTCTGCTCACGTATTTTACTTCCCGCATTTATAATTTTACATCAGGAAGAAGAACGAAAGGATAACCTAAGCTAGACTAGAATTATTTTGTTAGTTAATTCGATTTATACAACTCCCCTTCCCCCTCAACTTTAAGACCCAATAAATTTCTTCATTTGTGCTAGTTAATATCGCCAGTAACTAGTATGGAATTCAGTAGCATGTACAAACCAACTACGAAGAAACGTTTCAGTGGGGATTTACTAACATGTACCCCACGTCGGAAACCATTTGTTTACTAACTTCGCGCAAAGTGAGCACGTTCGTGCACAGCGTTAGCAAAATACATAAAAAGTAAATTAAAAATTATGACGTGTTCTTAAGAAATACTCGAGCAAATCCAATGGATTAGTTCTCAATACAACACAACAAGCCATTTGTAGTTATTGATTTTCCTTAGGTGTTAAAAGAATTCCTTATATATTTTGTGTTGTGTAAATATCAGAAGTGTCTTTTCATGGTACGGTGATGGGTTTTGTTTTGGGAAACTGGTGTTTATTTTAAAAACTTCATTTCTGAACTTGTTCACAATTGCAAAATTTTCCACCGAAATATATTAGTCTTGAAGAAAGATGCGAGTCAATGATGGTTTTGGTTATTATTTGGTATAATGACCGTAGTTTTCTAGAAAGCCAAATCATTCGTAAAATGTATAGTGTTGGTAAAAAAAAATTTCATGGTAATAAAAAAACGTAAACCAATATTTCTGATCAGGAAATTTCAGTGACAGAAAGTCTTTATGGTTTATCTTTGGTCCTTTTAAAAATCTGATTGTAAATAAAGAAAACTTAACTATATTTTGTGATTGCATTGTGGCGTTAGAGAATTACATTTTTCTCAACACTTCAGCATCCGGTGGAATTCTCTACGATGCCAAGTGTATGCAATGCATTTTTTTTGTAGAACTATATAGCGTTTTACTGCTATAGCGTCGTCGTCATTTCAACATACTGGAAAATGATGGGTCTTTATTATCATCATCTGAGCTGTTAGAGGTGTAATACTTTCATGCAGTTTCATTAGCTGTTGGATTTCACAACTGTTTATTCATTTAATTTGGTCAACCGGAGCTCACTAGCTGAACTGACAAGCTTTTATTGTTGGCTCAGAGTATTCCAGGATGTAACGGTTCGTCTGAGTACGCATTAAACTAGTGATACTTGTGTAATTTTAAACTACTTATTTTTTGTTAACACGCTTGCTTTGGGATGAGGATTATTTTGGAGTACAGACATCTTATATTTCTAGATGAGTTCTCGCATTTATGTAAGATATCTCAGGTAAAAAAATCGTTCGTAGAGCATTGTCGTAGGTGTAAACACCTGCGTTTCAACTTCTCTATAACAAAATAATGATTTCGTAAATACCTTGTAACATTGCAGTTTTTGAGGGTTGTGTTTACCGTTGGCCAGAGATATTTTAATTATTTATGATTACAAAATATTTGCCTTTGTTGTCAATTCATTTAATATATTTTCCAAATTCAGCTTTATTATAGGAGTTAAACAAAATTCTGTATAATCTTTGGTTAATTTAATAGTTTATTGACAGAGATCACGTGTAAGTATTTTTCATTTGTTTCTGGACGGTATTCAGTATTCCATGTTGTAGTTGTTATTTTCAAATTATTCCCTAGGGGGTAGAAAGCAATTTAATGTTTATTAAGCAAATGCACGAAAAAAAAAATACTAGTTGTCTCTCGTCTCACCATCGCTGATTGGCGGAGAGATGTGGCGTGGTAAGACGGCAGCCAATCAGAGGACAGGTGACAACATAAGTAAGGCAGAAGTAAAATAGAACATAAATTTATTTAGCAATTATCTTGCTACCACCACCAGAGACGAACAGGTGGACGGGATTTATTACAGAAAAATTATATAATACTGAAGAATGTAGAGATTAATCTTGAAGGTAACTTCTGAAATAAGTTTTTATTTTGAAAGTATTGTTAAAGAAGAAAGTTTTATTAATGATTTAATGGTTTCTAAGAAGAAAAAAAAAGAATTTGTCATATGTTTTTTGAAAATACTAACTAAATAATAGAAGGTTAAAGAACCAGAAGTTACAATTTGTTAATTTATAATTTGAAATGTAACAACAGGCGCCCAACGTGATAATTGTATTGTAATTATACTGAAACGTAACAACCTTAATAGTAATATTTCGTCCAAAAACCTGACTGAATACTCATTTTCGACATCGCGGTGGCCACTTTTATAGAATTGACGTTCACTCAATGGATAGGTGTACGGAGGGGTAAAACAAAACCGACACAATGAACACAATAGTTATGAAGCGCGACTACGGAAGGACTCTCGAGGTAGAACGAATACGTTTTTCTACCGCCCTCTGTGTGCTGAAACTGGATCCTTACTAGCTATCCCCCTCCACCTGGTCTCGGGAGGTGTCGTAGGTGTTGCGGACAGGGTGGTGGGGCCCAGTCGCTTCCTGTGACGCTACTTCCGGGCAACACCTTGCCTACAGAAGTGGGGCACGCAGCCCCTCCCCCTTCCTACCCAACAAAACCCAAACAGTAATTGGGTCGGAGATAAGAGGGATGGACGACCGCCTCATCTGCATCTGCCCTACCCCCTCCCCTGCCTTCAACCCTCACGGAAGGGTTGAACAGCTGCGAGCGCACGGTCAGGTAAAACGTTGCACACATTTTCTCCCCCCGTTCTGCGCAGGTACCAACCCCGGACCCCGCTCGCACTGCGTACTTAAGCTTCATACTTCAAATAATCTAAGAACCCGATCGATTTTCACACTCCAACACGATATCTTACTTAAGGCTACTGGTCACCAAAAAAAAAATTCGTTATTTTATATTTGTAAGAAATACTATTCCTCTTGTAGACATTACCTGCAAGTAGATACTATTAACTCGCATATAATAATTGTAGACTGCAGATTTTTTGCATATAGATATATCAAAATCACCATTTTAGATTTTTTGGGGCGTACAAATGAAAGAACTAACTCACTTACCGAAATTGTATAACTCACATTGTAATATGATATCATGAGCTGCTTCAAGATATCTTTAAAACCACGACGTGAAATTTTATTGTAATTTTTAAAAATTGCTCAAAATAAGGACATTTTTGACTATTTTTTATTTGTAGCAGTTTACGTATCTTTATAAAATTAATCTTGTCAAGAATAACTTAAAATTAATTAAGACATTACATTCCTGTCGCGTTTGTTAAATTTTATGTAAATATTTTCCTTGTACGACCCACAACACGCTAATATTGTAATTTTGACATGTCATAATGAAAACACTATGTGAACCACAATTTTTTATGCGAGGAAATAGTACTTACAAGCAATATCTACAATTTGGACATTAGTTCGTTTAGACATAAAAAAAAAGGAATTTTTGGTCACCAGCGCCCTAAAGCGGGAACGACAGTTTATACTGTACTTAGCGACACCAAATTTTACGAAAGACTTCCTGTCGTAGATGTATTTCAAAATATTAAGCTCAGATATACTTTCGTGATTAGTAGATTTGCGCTATTACACGTCTTGGGTGCCTGCCCGCGAATGAGACTATCTGAGCACCTAAGTAACCTGATTCTGATTGGCTGAGCTAAACACCAAAATGTCTGTCACAAAGACATGCTGCCAACAACCGAAATAAAAGTACAAGTGGGTGTGTAGGAGATTGAAGAACAAATAGCCTTCGCGGAACTCTTTACGCGAAAATCAGTTGTCCTAAACTATACTTAATTGTCCATTTTTAAAGTTCTTCATTGATGCTGGAAGTCTAATGGGAGGGCGTCTTACAAACTATAATAGCCTATATTTACTTCTAACAGTGATACATATCTGGTTTACATCTGAGCGTCTTCAATTGTGTTGCATCTAGCATATGTTTTGCTGTTATTTTTTCATGTCTAGTCTCCATGTTATGGTCACCAATAAAATACAAATTTAGGAAACAAACGTTTGGCTCTCACAATAACATAAAAATGCTTTACTGATGTGAACGCAAAATTTACCTAGAAAATAAATTACGCCAACTAGACTTGAGTACTCTTGACAACTGCAACAAATTTGAAGACACTCTGTTTTTAAAGTACAGTATAGAATAGTAGCACGGTTGACAGAAAACAAAATACGATATTAATATAGAGACGCAAAGTCTCCAAAGTCAACGAAGAAAAAAATAAAGTTTAATTACCTACAATATTAAAGTTTGATTAAACTATTACCCGTAGTTAGATGAAAGAACAACAATCATTCAAAGTTATATGCCAAATAAATACCAACAAAGACGAATGGGACTTTGCCATGGATAATTTGCCAAACGAAGGCAAATCAGTAGAATGATTACAGAAAAACAAATGGCCCACATAATGGCACAATGGCTACACATGAACTGCATGTAACAGTCATAAAGGTGAGAGCGCATGTAATACTCCTGTAAAAATCAACCATTTTACCCTACTGCCGTATACAAGCACATTCCAACGATGAGTATCTTTGTGGTTAGGAGTGGGATTCAATATCTTGTTTATAAAGATTTTAACGTATGCTCTAAGTGTAAGCGTAAAAAAATTGTCTCTTCCAAGGCGTAGCAAAAGAGTCAGTAGACACATGTTACTTACACTTCGTGGTAAATAATTTATTTATATCCGTACCCTTATGCAAAAACTGGAAATTGATCGCTATTTGATTTACAAGAAAACTAACATGTTTAATTTCGAACTATGGTATACAAGAGAACCGCTTACAGAACTAACTCTGAAACAGCAACTTTATTCTACATTCAGCATGCAGCTCTCACCATATTAAGATCCATGGAAAATTAATAATTTTCCATTGGGCCGTAGCCGCATAATTAGAGAGCTGGAACTGCACTAGTTTATTTGACGGGAAATCTACATGTCACATTTCTCCATAAATTTCGGCCACTTTGAAGACAAACTATATTTCCTGTAAATGGTAGTTCATTCCCGATACTTCTGTCATGTTTCTAGAGGTTTTTATTACTGGGCCTGAGTCCTACAGTTCGCGTCACAAAACGTAAGGCTTTTTCACAAAAGCAAGGAAAGGCAGGTTTCAAGCCTACCTTACTACTATTAAATAAGCCAGTGATATTTTCACTCTGTATGAATAAAAATAAGGCGTAATTATTTAATGGTTATTATGATAACTTTAGGAATCAACATTCAAGAATATTTATTGTCCACGACTGCTTATACTACAACGTACAAACTGGCACGCTTCTGATAAAGTTGGTTACACTGTGGAAAACGTTGTTCCGTGTCCTAACGTATTATACATTTGTGGGCAAGGACATTAATTATTCTGGTTTTGGTCACTTTAATGAGTAGCGCTAATAGTTAACGTATTAGTATGGACCGAAGATTTTCATGATTTCTCTTAAGGGTAAACTAGGCTTCGAAACGTGGAAGTTGTTTTCTCAGCTGGATCGCAAGTTTGCTAGACCATTCTCGCATAACTCCGAGCCCATAAGGGAAAAACGAGGAAAACAAAAATTAAAGTCTCATGGTCTGGGGTAAAACTGGCTACTCTCCGAGGAAATGGCCAACTAACGATCAACTGAGGTTCTAGTAAACAGAAAAGTGCGGAATCTAGCGCACACATGTTATTGGGCCCGCGAGATATTCGTGTCTGAACTGACACTGATTTCCGTGTTGTGGCTATGTCACAAATTCCGGCGTTTATGCAAGAAATAATTATTACATGCTGTCTGCCATCAATTGAGCATTTAAAAAAAAACGCCCTGCTTAGTAGCTACTCCTTTGCCCATTTTGTATCATTCCGCCACGTATTAACATTGCCATAGACCCCGTCGCTTTATTCATGCTTCAAACAAGTAAATATATGGAATTGTTAGGAACGTATGTATGTTTATATGCCATTCACGGTAAAGTGAGCACTTGTTTAAACCATCTTATTAGGAATAATAGTCAATAAATATATTTTATTGTAGCCTTAAACGTTATATTTCGAGCCTGGTGAAATATATACACTGTGATACCTGCCAAATGCTGAAGTTTGGATGTAGGTATTGATTCTGCTCTGCGGCGTGAGGCGCCAGCACTTGATGCTAGTCCTCAGTGAAAGGGCGTATAAATACTTCGACACTGTTGTCTCTAGGTCCAATTTACTAATAACATACACTATATACTTGTGAGTTCATATAATCGAGCTTTATTGTTGCTTGAACAGGTTAACTGGTACATGAACTCACGAGACAAAACTCCCCTCCCCTTTTTCTATGTAGGCTATGTATGGTTTGACGCCGCGACTGGCGTCATGGGGGGGGGGGAGATTCTTCACACTTGGTGTAGAGCTACTTATCTGACCCTGCAGCGCTGTATTCCCTCGGCTGGCGGCTTGGAACTGCTCTCGAACTTGGTGGCGTCTCGGCGCCTGACTTCGAAGTTCCTTCTTCCCGGGTCCACGCAGGACTCTGCGTTTGACGACGTCGGACTGGCTTTTCTCGGATTATTCCCGCCGCACGTCCCGTTTGACGGCCTCCGACTGAGGTCGACGTCGTGATGCATTCTCGATCCTCGACTGACTCCGACTGACTGACTGACTGCTCGATCCGCGACTGACTGATTCGACGTCTCTCCACTGACTGCCCGTTTGCTCCCCCCTTCGTGTGGTTTTGTAGCGTCCATAAACATATTCAACTTGCCCCATCTCTGCACGTGTCCGTGTCCAGAGTGCTTGTCGTCCCCCTGGGTCATAAAACACGTGGCCGCTGCTCGTGTGGTCCGCAGCCGGCATGGCGTCGTCCCTTGGTTCTGGCCTGGAAGTTTATTGTCCCGTTCTGCACGCACGTCCGCTAAAAGCTCTCATGGTTTATTGCGGTACAAGCCCGGGACAGGCGCAGCTGGTGGTGGGATCTCGGTGTCCGCGCCCTGGTGCCTTCTGTTGTCTCCGGATGTCGTCTGCATGTGCAGGAACAGTTGCACGTGCAGAAACCTTTGGTAGGGTGCCTTTGCAGCTGCGAGGCTCCTGGCGTCACTCTGCCGGCACGTCCACAAAACCCTTAATCCTTATTGCGGTCGTACGCCCGCGAGCTTCGCCAGAGCATGTGTTCTGACGAATAAAATATAGGGATGCAGAATGCGTCAACTGTTTATTACTTAAATGGCAACATTTATTTTTAAATGTGGTGGAAGGATAAAAGAGGGCTGCTAGGAGAAAGTAACCAGGGCTTCAATAGCGCTCGCTTTACTATGAACAACCTATACTACAATATGTATAATCCTACTTTTATGTACACGAAACAAAGGGAAGCTATATTAAGAGAGATGCTCTATGTAACTAAAGCTGTGTCTGACCTCAGGTATATACTGGTGTACTTGTATCGCTTCTTCACAAAAATGTAAACATCACAATTGAATCTCGGCGTTAAGACACAGAACTACTTTCCTTAATTCACTGTCAACTTAACATTAGTGTTTCACCCAGTGCTTACATTCAAGATGTATGCACTTCCAGGCAGGGAAATTTTTCAAAGGTTGACTTCAAAAGTGTCCAAAACAATGGAAGGAATAAAAAATTTTACTCGTATCTAAAGTTCAAAATCCATCTGAATTTAATTTAAGAACTTATGGTCTATTAGTAAACTTCGAGCAACGTCTAAAATAAAGGAGAAAATTACACATTTACAGCCGTTGGCACTCTAGGAAACTAATAATATTCTGCATGAAAAAGTATGGACACATCACATACACACTGCTCCAGGAAGAATCTGATTAACATTTACAAAGCCTTGGATAAGTCCAAAATAACTGTACCAATTTTCTTAGACTTTTCGAAGGCGTTTAATACAATAAGACACTCAATTCGGATAGACATCCTTTCAGCTTTAGGTTTTAACCAACCATTTTCCATGTACGCAACTAAAGGGGAGGTGACGTCAACAAAGGAACAGGTTACAGCTGGGGTTCCACAAGGCTCCGTACCGGGGACACTGCTATTCACCACTTACACACAAACATCACCGATGTGTATACAAACTCGAATACTACCAATATGCTGACGATACTCAGTAACTTGCTTCACGTAAACCACAAACCGTGTATGATGCAATAGGGGGCATAAACAACGACCTGTCACGGGTTGTAGAATGGTGTAACGAAAACAGTCTAAATCTTAATTTTCTAAAGTTCTCAAGTTTGTTTATTGGATTGAAAAAATGTTAGAGAAAGTCGGTACTACACCACCTTTTTAATAGATGGTGTAGCAATTCCAGAATGTTATGAACTTGGGCATTGCTTTCACCATTACCATGGAGTGGACCAAGCAGGAGTCAAAATTATTTCAACGATCTTATCATTAACTTAAACACCTTAAAAATCAAAAAATATTCTGCCCGTAAACCTGAAGCTGCAATTATGTGATTCTTTGTACTGTCTATTTTAATAATTGTAATATACTATTTGTAGATATTGATAAAAAATCAGTACCCAATTCATTAAGTTCAGAATTCTTATATTCGTTTTTTCTACAACCTAAAAAAAGAGAGTCCATATATCGCAGTATTTAATAAACATGAAATGGCTTAACATGGAGCGCAGATACTTGTTTCACTTCTTGTGCCAAGAAAAAAAAACAGATCTCAGAAAGAATAAGTCATCCTACCTGTCATGTAAACCAAGTAAATATAAGTTGTAGCGCACATAAAAATAGGCACACAATAAATTTACAAATTCCAATACATCAGGGTACCTACTAAAATAAATCATTCTGCTACATTTATTACAGCCACTGGAATGCTCTGCTGGTCGACGTAAAATGCTGTAGCAAAGCCACGTTTAAAAAAAAAGTTAAACGCTATCTGCTGATACAGAAAAAGGCACTCACAAAAATATAAAACGGATTATAACATCTATCACGCTCTTACTTTAATGTTTTCCAGACAAGTATACTAGTGATGTTAAGAAATGTAATTTAGCGTTTTATTTCTCAATTTGATAGCTTGTAGTTAATTGTATATATGTATATCTAAGTGTAGGAAAAAGCATAAATTGTATAAGTAATTAAGGCATTTAATACAAATAATTTGTTACTTTGCCAGCCTCCTGGCCAGCAGTGAACAAAAAAACAGGATCGCAGAGATGAAAAGATAATTCGAACTTTTGCAGCCTGCTTGCCAGCTGCGACGAAATACACACTCGAACCACTTCTGCAATAACTACCTGTTCACTGGGTGATAATTAAATGTGTATTAAGACGTTATAAACTTTGAAGAAGTGACAAAGACCAGAAATTCAGTTTTTTTTTAAAGTTAACTAATTTTTTCTTTGTTAATGTCACACTTGTTACAGAAAACACTTCACTTTGGTTCACGACGAAACTTTTATCGCGAGGCACTTGCCAATTCGCGAAAGTTGCACCACGAAGTTACTGCATTAAATTTAACTTATGTCCGGTCATGCACACGCATACCGTACTAGTTATGGCACGAGTCCGTAGCTAGAAGGCCTTGTTGCCGCTTCGCGTAGGTCTTAAAAAATACATGCTGAACTAAATTTCTTGAGTTAAAAGTCCAAATGAATGAAAAACTTTCCCGGCGCGGCCTTAGACCTACGCGAGTGGAATTTTACCACCTGCTCACCTTACATTCCAAGATTTTTACCGGGCCACCACAACCACGACCTTCTCGTCTGGTGTCCCGACGATATATGTTACCAACATCATGGCACCGGGCAGCCACATCGACGAACGAGCTGACTCCTCATTGGCCCAGCCCGCTCGCCTGATGTATCGCGCCACCGCCGACCTAATTACCTGCCGCCACCGTGGCGCCAACCTGAAATTTTACCTACCCGCAAAAAAAAAAAACTAAACACCACAGCAGCAAAAAAATCATTATACAATCCCGAATTTTTATAAAATGATTGCCTCACGATACCAAACAGACTTAATCATCTCACTAGTACAAAATAACATATATTATCCTTTACATAGTTATATTTGACATTTACCCTTTTTCATTCTATAGAAGTCTATAGGCATAACCATTTGTAGAAAAAGTGGAAATATAAATAATTACCCTTATTTTTGAGGAAATAAAAAAAATTAAAAATTAAAACAGTAACTTTAGTGACCTGCAATGTCACAAATTGTTTTATAAGTGTATGACAATTAAAATTTGTTTTCTTTGAAACTCTATTTGTGTTTTTTATGTTATAAAGATATGTGTACCGTTTATTGTTTGTTTCTTTTGTAAACTGAACACTATTTCTTGTAAACCGGCTACAAACCGAACACTTCGTGTATAATAAATGAACTAATAAATAAGTAAATGAATAAATAAATATCCGCAAGCAGGCTGTAACCAAGAGTCCAAGACAGCCCTGTTGGCACGGCAGTCGTCTACTGCTGTAACTGAGAGGTTGGCAGCCTGCATGCGCACTCGAGCCTGTGCCTCCTGTACGCGGGTGTCTCGTGGGAAGCGTGCAGGGCAGCGGACCTTCCAGGCGTTGGGGCGGCCAGAACGCCCAGGGAAATACATACGGAATAAGAGGCGGCCCGAGGTGGTTGGCGAGCGGGGGAGGTGGAGGAGGAACAAATATAGGAAACACTGGCGTCTTGGGGGAGATGAGATGAGGGTCGGAGCGGCCAGGGGCGAGGGGGAATAAAAATATTTATTTCCTTTCGTGCGGTCCGGTCAGGCAGACAGCGAGGGCGCAGCAATATGGCGCGAGTCGCACACTGGCAAGACAGAAAAAATAAATGTCTTCTGCTCGAAACAGTATGAGGGTCTCTCCTGGCTTACAGCAGGGGAATTCGCAACACGATAGTGCCATATTCCCAGGATGGGTAATAAAAATAGATGGAAGGGTTGTGAATTCTGTCATAAAATTAACCCCTGCACACAGAAAAAAAATACATTTCTCATCACGTAATCGAGAAATATTTAAGATGAAACGTCAGTAAAAACATTTAGGTGTTTCGAAGACAACGAAAGTACACACATTTTGAAGTGGATGTTATGTAATTTGATTGTGTGTTTAGGACTTCAAGCAAATCAGTTACGTCATGATAAAGTACGAGCGTTTGCTGATGCCGTATACTTAGTGCTAATTTATTATTCATGATTAAATTGCAAAAGGAATAATTTTATCTCTATTTCGGTAATCCAACACATGTAGGTTGATACATTTCTAAGATTGTTCTAGTAAGAAAGAAATCAGCGCTGATGACGTTATAAATTACTCTAGGGATATTTGAAGCAATACACGCAATGCCTAGTATTTGCTAATTAAAAAAAACAGACATTTCGAGGCTTATGGTGTAATAAAATATTTACAGTTTATATTTACTGAAGGAAAATATGTTTTTATAATTAATTGTTGCGGTGATTCCCTTGGGCTGTCTCAGCTTACCACCTATATATTTTCAGCGTTCGTTGTTCATCGCTTCTGGTAGAAACATTTATTAGCGTATGTTGGAAGAGGCTATTAAAGAATCAACAAGAGACTCTGCGTCAGTTCCCTTTAAAAATACGTTGCTACAATGCCATCGACGGCACATGGAAAGTGAATAACTTACTACAAACGCCTTATATTAATGTTCACTAGGTGATTTTATTGCCTCCCAAGCTGTCGGTAAATTTGTTTAGTCCCCAACATTTTTTTATAAAATAAACAATTACTCGAAATAAACCGCACTAATTCTATCCGCAAAATATCCAAAAATAATAGTTAACAGCGACAGATGTGTAATATACAAAAATACACTTCATTTGTTATTTCTCGATTTGCAAATTCAGTAAGCTATGATGTATTTCTTTAAAATAAACATAAATTGCATTTTGTTTGTAACTTTTTAATAAAGTAAAAAATATTTTGAAAACAAACATTTTATTTTATGCAGTTATTCCTAAGTCATAACTCAGTCATGACTGAAAAGGTTTATTAGCAGCAGTGGACGCACCGACGTGATTCTGTCACCATTGTGTTTATTAAAACCCGTTCTTTATTTCATAAAAATGGCACATTAACTAACGCATTGATCATGTTAACATATTTATCTCAACCAGTCCCGATATGGTGGCTGATCCTCGTATCACTAGCGAATCAAACACTTACCGCTACCCGGTAAGTGTAATGGCTCGTTGACTCACAAAGTTAAGTATGTGAGCCTTTAAAAGTTCACAGTTAAGTTAACGTACAGATCTTTGTGAATAATCATGGGTGAAATTGTCTTACAACTACTACCATAACACAAAATGCAAATTGGAACACTGACTTGACAAAAATAATTTAGTCAAAGATAGTTTAATTAACAATGACGTTTTGAAGTTTCATGTACCGTATGTACTCAAAGGAAGGTTCGTGAAGATAATATGGCTTGACTGTATGCCTATTATTACGCTCGGAACTCCTCGTTACGGATATTTGTGCAACGCAAGAGCAACACATACGCCCGTAAAGAGGACGGCAGAATATTTACATAATTTTCACAAACACATTTACATACATGTTGAAATACATAACATCTTCACATTTCGCCGAAGTATGTGTATGGGCAAAATGTAGGCCTGGCTTACTTAAAAGCGTCGAAAGACTATAAGCAGCCTGAAGTGAAGCTGCATCTGAGACAGTCATCGACGAATGAAGGGCAGAAGGAGTGGGGCGAGAAGTGTGGACAGGCCTCCGAACTGGTGGAGCATAGCATCGCCGGGCGACAGGCGTCCTGGACATCATTTCTCTCGACGAGCGGTCGCGGGTCCAGTTACTGAATGTCCATCTTTCTCAATATCCTTTTAAGGCTACGCCCCTCTTGTCAGCCTTCCTTCTCTTAAACACTTTAAGCAGAGGTATTTTATACGAACGGGAGGTATAATAAATATATTGCTGTTTCAAAACTTCTATAACCTTTAATTAACTTTAGGTGTTTAAATTACACCTCTTCCCTATCATAATATTTACAGTAAGCTGTGCCGATTTTTCATCTATGAATTCGTTATAAAAAAGGGGGAAACAGAACATCATGTCGTTGTTAGGGGCCAAACCACATACTTGTGTTTATAGTCCATTCCCAGTTACTTACAACTTTTCTGAAGCGCTGCTAAAGTTCTACTTACAGACTATTCCTCCGCCTCATGCAAACAAATCTTAGCTAAGTCTAGAAAATGACACCAAAGGGGCAACGCACCGCATCCTTGGGCACGCAGTTTGCTCGTATTTTGCATGAGAGCTATTTCTCACTAGGCATTACCAACACATCTATTTTCTTTCTGTTTCAATTCGTATAAATTTTAAATGAAATATTATAATTTATAGATAAAATATAAGTAAAAGTTCAGATTAACCAAAAGTAACATATCTTTATGTTAGCAGGGGTACAAAACGCTGTGATACATGGCATATATTGAAAAAAACAAACACCCCATATATTAGATGATTTTTGAAAGATTTAATGCAAAAAGTGCAAAGATACCGCGAATAGATTATAGACGTTACTTCAGCAGGAACGACATTGATAAAACACCAGCGCCGTTTGTTTTACAGTTTAATTTTATTTTATCCATAAACTACTGTTTTACTGGCAGAAGAAAAGTTGTTCTCACTATAGAAATAACTTTTTGTATAAAATAAAACATGATATGTGAAAGCAGAAATTTGTCTTGCTTTGAAAATACAGAATATAAATCTTGAATGTCGAATTTTTAAGAGATAAGTAAGCTAATTTACTTCCATTGTATATTACCAGTGGACGCAAAAATAAAGTTTTACATACAAATGCCATTTGATTACACTCAGCGGTGCAGAATATTTAATTTTCGTTCTAACGAGCACTTTTGAAAGCACTATTTTAGATCTGTATTCCTGACTTTATTATCCTTACACGATACGTAAAATTAACACTGCTATGGACTCAACCACTTAATGCATACCTCAAATTGAAAGGGACGTAAATATATTAGTAACAAGCGGATACTCTCTGTCACGTACACAAAACACGTTTAGAAAGAATTAAATATATCCATTGTCAACAAAATGTAAAACTCACACCTTCACTACGACGTTTAAATACGGAACTATTTTTCTTCATAACTGCAGCTTTATCGCGACGATCCAGTCAATGTGTTCTTTAAGATTCATGCAACGATGAGCATGGATATTTTCCAAAGGTTGATATAAAACATTCTCATTTAATTGCGAACCAACTTTCCGAATGCAAATGTTAGTATTACTCCAGCTCTTACCCTAATGTTTATACAAGTAACGCTTTCAGTCACGGATAAATATGTGACTTTGGGCGCTGCAAAAAACAATTTGTTTTGGAACTGTACAAGTGCCAGCACAATGGTGGGTTATATGTCAGTAACAATGAAATGTGTTTGTTTTTGGTGTTATTAAGAGGAGCCGTCTACAAGAGTGTGAAGTAGAGCCTAAGCAATGAGTGTCTCCCATCACTTGAAGGACTCCTCTTATTGGACTCTTGTTTTCTTCAGTTCACAGTATGGTCATTTAACCCTATTACATACATAGGACAATAGCATTGCAAGTGTTAAACCAAACTGATCTAGTTTACCACTAATATAAATATTGTTTTTGATACATTTTCAGCATGTTGAATGACAGCTCATAATTCACTGCTGACATTAGAGAAGAAATGTGAGTCAAGGTTTGTTGTAACATACGTGTATTCACGGGCTGGGAATTTTTGTTTCAAATGTTGGTTTCAAATGCGCTCGACTATGGTTTATAATACTCAGGGGTTGGGAACACAGTGTGATTTCTTGTGGGAGAGTTTGGCATAGGGAACATTTCTGCCGCTAGGGGCTCAGTATTTCCAAGGTTATTTCAAATTAAAGGGTTTGGGTACGTGAATTATAAAATATAAAACTTTTACTTAGTTAGGAAGTTATTTTATATTTGATTTATGTTTATTACAATCATCCTGTTTTTTTAAATGAAGAAAATAGGAAACATCTGGTACATTTCCGACACTGGCGCCTTCCTAGTGGCGAAAAATGTTTGTTGCCAAACTTTCAACTTTGATTTTGCCAAGTTGTAGTAGAAGTGCCGTTAGCTCGACTCAAGTGACAACTAGTCAGGCCAACAAGTAGCTGGCAGAGCGCTTCACGAATATGACGCCCACTAAGGAAGCGCGTGAGGAGTGAAGCAGGTGGGTTGCCGGCAAGTAGCGACTACCCTCGTCATGCGCCGGCACTATGCACGGAGGTGCGACGCGACGGGCGAAGATTGGAGCCATCCTTTATTCAGCAGACGACCGCTGCGGCTCGCGGTCCTGGCTGCATCGCAGGCGGGCAACACTCACATGTGCATAGCGAATGCGGCGACCGCTGCTGGATGCAATCGAGCAATTCAAGGAATCACAGATGCGAAACCATGTTGCCCTCGGTAGCCACTCCCACCTACTACTAATACGAATCCGCAAAAGTAGTCTTTAAAGTCAATACCTATTTGGTCAGTATTCCTCTAGTATCTATCCCCACAGACACTAGCAACAAAATCAGTATCCTTGAAGTCAACATATATAAGGTTTTTATCACTTAGGTCACTAGATTTCGGCAGTAACCATATATTCAGTAGCTCTAAAGACAGTATCTCTAAAGACAGTATACCTAATTTTCCGGGACACGTATCTCCTTAAAGATAGTATATCTAAGGTCGTCAGCCCTAACAGCAATATCCCTAATGGCACTAGCCCTTTAATGTCAGTAATCCCAAAGTCACTATACCTAGGCCTAGTGATAGTATCACTAGCCCTGAAAAAAGTATATCTGAAATTGCTAGCCATAATGTAAGTTTACCTGGGGGTCTAAGCCTTGATATTAGTGTCACTTTAGTCAGTAGCCCTGAAGTCAATGGCCCATGAATTATTTTATATGTAATGAATGCAAAGCTAATGATAGGTACCCACCAAAACTAATCAACTGACTCTCTCGTTGGGCGTGCACACCCAATAATAAGTTGTAGTCGTTAGGGTCGGCGGTGGCCGCGCGCGCAAGTTGTCCCGCTCATACGGCGAGCTCTTGTGGCCCCGACGCAACCACCGGCATGATCTCTGGGAGTTGAGTCGGTAGCCAGTGCTCGCTTCATCGGCGTCTTCAATGTATATGTGTACCCGTGCAATCCACGACCCGCAACTTTGTAGTAGCAGTCTAGGGATATACAAACTTGCGCGAAGCTTCGACTGGCGTGAGCGAATGCTCCCGAGGAGAGAGAGTTTTCTGTCATGACAATACGGGAACGGCTGCCTCTCTAGCACGCAGTAACTTATTTATTGCAACTAATCAGAAAACTTAGTCACCACGAAACACTCTCATCAGTTTTATTGTGTTAGGGGTAATAGTTGTAGCATTTCGACAAACCAGTTTTACCTATAATATGCTAAAAAAATTCCCGCCCAACACGAGATGAACAATGAACTATATACGTCGTGCTTCATTTTGTCACAAATAGTCATTTACTTTACAGCGATAATAAGTCCCGTGAAATATTCTCACGTGTATATTATTTCGGAATTATCTTTTCAAATACGTTTATAACATATAACCAATGCAACCAAAGTAACTATAATGTTAACTCATAAACGTTTAATTTTAAAGGTTTTTTTAAAATTCCTTGTCCATTGAAACCGGTATAAACGTAAACATCGTGAGGGTAAAATAATGATCTGCATTTTTCTCTACAAAAAAAACTACAATTATAAACATTTTAGTAAGGGAACTAGCGTTTTTCTGGAATACGGATAGACAAACAACGAAGAAATATCACCCTCCACTTCAGTTGGTTGGAATTCATTTCCTGAAATTTTGGATGTGAGCCAAACATTCGAACAGTATGGCTTACTCAACTCCACATATGAAAATGCATTGTACTTTGCTCAAAATGTTACTACTCTTATTTCTTAAATCTTCCTTTATCAATGGCTAAGATATAAAATATGGAAATTATTTAACTATTTAGCGACAAGGAGCAAACATATTTTGACAGGTTGCGCAACATGTTTTCCTTGGAATTGTAAAATATTTCTTTCAACGCAGCAAATGGAAGCGTATTTTTATACTAGAGAATATTTTCACAAACTAGTAGAGGAGGTAATTTGTAACCACAAATTTGTTATACCAAACACGAACAAAAATTGTGTTCCGTCAAAAGATAGTCTCCTAGATTAGATTTTTGTGGTTCCGTGAGACGTGCAGTTCACCTCGTGTGTATCTACTTAACGCGTACATATTCGTGTTAATTAGTAGCAAAGAATTAAGTAAAGATGCCAAAAAAAATTAATTTTAAAGTCATATCAAAATAGAAAGATTTTCCTTGCCATAAATGCGTGATAATCACAGTACATTTACATATAACATAATCACGTATGAAAACGATGACACAAAAAAATTTAATAGTTATTGTTTGCGATAAATAAATACAAAAAATACATTCTCACACATACATACGGTGGTATCACCTTTTCAAACCCACTTTAACTACTGGTTTCAGGGTTCCAAACTAGAAATATCTTATGCGTTCCATACGTATAATGGTAGAGTACGTATCTTGTTATCATAACCAATGATATGTGGTCTTCGTGTTCGGAAATAGTGACGTGTAATTTTCATAGCCTACAGCAGTACACGGTTCAAAAATCAGTAAAATTAGTGACCCCTGAGAAGATCGTTTCGCACCGAACGTCGCAGGATACAGTACCGGCCAATTAAAAATCTTCTTGTGCAATAAGCACACAGTAGTGTGTACACTACTGTGTGCTCAGTCTTTATGAGTTAAACAACATTAGGGAACCAAACGATTTTTTGTAAATGTTTTAAAATTTAGGTTTTTCCGTTAAAACGATTTTACGCTGAAGAGCAAAATAAATAAAATACTCAACGGTTTATGTTGGTTTGTAGTTATGACACAGTTGACGAAAAAGGTAAGGTTAATGCGGAGTAATTTTTGACGTTTTGTAATTCATAAATAGCGCGTAATAAAGAATTTGTCTTCCAAATTGCTTAATTGAAACTGAAGCACTTAAAACCGGGTAAAAATTCGCTGTGTAAAATGTAGCTGCAAAAAGAAAATTAATTGCCAACGTGATAAAGAAGGAGGGGTTGTTTCACGTAACTTCGAATGAAATCGTCTCGTTGGGCGCAGTGCACATCTGTAAGGGTGGTCACAGGAGGGGTTGTTCCAGCCACGGAGTGTGGAAGGGAGCATGTGTGCTGCTCGGCTGGCCTGGATGCTGGGTTTTCCTTG
>NQII01000035.1:471065-524990 GCA_002778355.1 Clitarchus hookeri
GGGCGGCCGGCGTGACCCCGGCATCGCGCCCACATGACGTCACGTGACCCGGCGACGCGCGCAGCATCACACGGCTCGCCCCTGTCCTTGCCCTGATGGAAGGAGAGTGGAGAGTGGTGTAATGCTCTCCTGTCCCGCTGCCTGTAGGCCAGTGCGGTACGGCGATATGCGATATCAATCACGAAACAGTATTTCCGAAATATAGTATCTGCGATTCTAACAGTACAGAAATATATTGCAGATGAGACTCATGCGATATTAGTGATTATAGATATACGATGTTGGCGATGTGCGATATTTGCAATACCTATATTTGCGATATCAATGTAAGCGACATATATGGCCATCCATTTATCGCACCGCTACCGACATGGTTAGCATGTTTCGAAAATATTGAAAAGTAGATATCGCAGAAGCCTAGCTACTACTAGCTTCCAGCCCACACTGTATGCTGCGAGCGTGGTCAAGCCACTGTATGCTTTTCAACGTATGTAGCCCTTGTCGTGGTTAATACATTCCTCTAGTCGCAGTGTCCTATGTATAATACGTTGCACGAGAAGTGCGTCTAATGATCGGCACTATACACAAAAAAAAAAAGAGTTCAGAATGATATGAGATTAAAAGGGTTGTGCAGTACTTAAGGGGAATGGTGCACGAAAACCGCATATTGATATAATTTTTGTCACAAATTGTTTTGGAGAGGATTTTTTTTTTAATTTTTGGCCCTAAAAGACATAAATAATAATCTCGATCACCTTCTCACACATACATTCACTGCCCTTATTGTTCTCGGAACACTGATAGAAGAAAATAAAGAATGTCATATTTCATTTCTTCCATCGGTGCTCCGAGAATAATGAGGGTAGGGAAAATATAACAGCATAAGGACATTTTCAGAGTTATTATTTATGTCTTCTCGTGCCAAAAAAATTGATAAATCCTCTAAAAAACAAGTCATGACTAAAATAGGGTAAACATACTGTACTACTTTCAAGCATCATGACCAGTGAGGTCTTGAAAACTCGTTGGATGAACTGCGCTTATGATAGAGCAGCGGTGGTAGCAGGGCCGGGGAACGGGAGACCCCCGAGAAAACCCACTGGCCAGCATCATTCGCGTGACCCCGTCGGGATTCGAACCCGGTTCGCCTTGTTGGTAGGCGAGTAGTCTGACTAATACACCACCGCGGCCCCACTCCAAAAGTAGAGGTCCCTCACATGGTGCGAGACATCATTCCTTATTGATACCATGTTCTTCAGATTGATCAAGAGCTGCTGCCAATAAAACCACAATATTAACATATTTTGACTAGTCCCGACACATAACAGATCCTTATAATGATATTTCCATAGATCCTAACTAAATTATCTTCGTCGCACCTCCTAAAACTGTTTGTTTGCTTGTGACTCGAAGGGTTCATTCAAATGGTCTTCGCATATTTCATTGGTTTCGTCCAGACATATTGGCTGTTGTGTGTGAACGTAAGTAAATAATTAGAGATCCTCACTTGAACAAGACTTGCTGGAAAATAGCAGTTCTTTCCCTTATCTGTCACGATCCACTATGAGAGGTTACATATTGCATCTAAGTGTGGTTAGAAAGTAATCCCAACGCAACTCTCTAAACATAATAATTTTCTTAAATTTATTAATATTTTTTAAATTCCCCGTGGCCATTTGACGTATTTTCGGCACTGTCGGGTGTAATTCCAAAGCCCAAATGTTTTTTTCCTATTATCGCAAAACTCCTCATGAACTTCGTCTTCACAAACGATAATTCAAGTGTTATCATTTTAAAAACATTCTATTCAAAATGGGTAAACGAATATATTCCTATAAGTAAGTAGAACAATAACATCCTAGTTCTCATCGGATATAAATAATATAACATATATAGTAGGTCAGCATGAGATCACTTAAATATTACCATACCTCACATGTATATCTAATTAAACGCGTCACTGCTAATCACGCTTCAAAAAATCTCTTCAACACTTCTTTAACCTATATGGTTCAGTCTTTAAAAGGATTTTTGCAGAATCTGTTTCGCTTATCACATATTACGCATAGTGTTGTTTTAATTTAACAATCTGCGAAGTCACTGGTTTTAATATCTCCTCTTCTGCCACCACTCGCATGCGATTCATGGTGCTCCAGCCAGTTAATATTTTGTTGAGAGGAAATAATACGATTGACGTTAGATACTACACTGCGAACAAAATATGCACTAATACAGTTTATATATTCGACTTTCAAACAATTCACTTGTTCAGCGTGGAGAGATTTGGGCGGCTCTTAACATCGAGGTCATGAGAGCCGATGAGGGCAAAGCGAGTGAGTATGGAGCAGCGTCGGAATGCAAGAGCGGGGTAAACAAGAGATTCCCGAGAAAAACCCGCAGACCAGCGGCATTGTTCGGCACAATTCTGTCCTGCAAAAATCCGGGAGCGGCCCCGTTTGGAATCGAACACGGTTCGCGTAGTTGGGAGACGAGTAGTCTGACCACTACACCACCGTGGCCCCTTACTTTTTCGAATTACTGTCAGCATCGGGCATAGCACATTTAAGATATTTAGTGTTTATTATTTAATATGTAATACATACTTAATACAGAGTATATGAATTCATGTTTAACGATGTGTATATACCTTAAATCAGAGTCCAATAAGGCATATTGAATATATGACGGCATTCATTTTAAATGTCGAACTGAAATAATTGTGTTTTTACATTCTTAAATTTGATTATTGTTAGCATTTTTATTTATGAGCAAATACGATACTAAACTCACCAATGCTTTTATAAAGCGTTTACTCATTTACTGTATATGGGAATAATATTTAATAAATAGGCATACGTTATAGTTGTCACTGTTTTAAAGGTCAATATTGTTACTTCAAATACGATCTTATTTCAAGTCATTCTATTTTCAGTAGACATGTTTTTATGACAAGCTTTAGAAAAAAACTAAGTTACATTATATTTTAGTTTCAGCATCATTCAAATAATATTTCAATAAATAATCAGTTTAAAATTTCGTCTCTGTATTAGGTTGTTCACATATTTAAACATCACCACGATCGTTAGAAGTCCGCGGATTGTGCGAATTCATCTGTCTCCAGACTATAGTTTTAATCTATTTCACACTTGAACCATATTTATTTATTCATTGAGTGCTGCCGTGGTGAAAGGTGACTTTTTTAATATCTAAATTGCACATGAAACTGTTGCGATATTTATGTTTGTCACTCGCTCTTTCTTAGTCGTCCAGACCATATCGTAACTACTGCGGTCCAACCGCGAAATTAAAGTCTTTGAAGTCTAATATTGCTCTGAATTAATTTTCGAAATGCAAGAACCTCCAACAATCTCAATTTTGTCTTTTCGCCGCCACGCCATTTTTGTAAGTGAACCAACATACGCATGTAATAATATTTTTCACCGCCCGGAATTACGTTGATATTAAAGCGACATGCTGATACTTAGGCAAAAAGTCATGTAAATCCTTGAAGGAACTATCTAGTAAAATAATCAGTGTTTTCGTGTATACGAGTATATAGGTAAATAGATGGTCTAGGAAAACGATATTTTCCGGGAAAAAAAAAATCTACAGCCACCACTTTTTACTTTTATTCTATTAAATATATTCGAAGAGAAAAAATAGTGAAATCAGCTAAAAACAGCATTTTTAGAGTCATCCTACGTAGTTGTCATAGGGAAAGTAAAGGTGGCGTCTGCAGTTTAATCCACTGGCTTTCATCGCGTCTTTTAAAGGCTGTTCACGGTATAGTGAGCACTTTTGAAAGCCCTCTCATTTGGAATAGTAGTCAATAAATATATTTTATTTTAGCCTTAGACATTAACTTCCGAGTGCGGTGAAATCTACACTGTGTTTATTACCTACTATGCATTATTTATTTAAAAAGGTGGTTGAAGGATAAATAAAGGCTGAAATAGAAAAGGTACTAGGGCCTTAAAAGTGCTCACTGCTGTGTGTTTGCATGTGTGTGCGTGTATGTGTGTCCGCACGTGTGTGTTTTTGAATGCTGTACTAAGGTAACATCGTTCCTGTTTCGTTATAGCAACTAAGTGAAATGCGTGCTTTGTGTTCAGCGATACGGATATGAAGCAGTAGTAACAAGTAGTAACGGTTTAGGAATTGTTGGCATTGAGCCTCGCAGTGTAAAGTACTGGCAAAATATGTACTTCCAGTGCAACGTGAAGACACGAGTTAGCCGACATAAAATTAGTAGTATATTTAAAATTCTTACTGTACGATACTTCGTAGTCCTGCAAGTTATATTATTAGTGACTTGCGCCATCCAAACAATGAATCCTTTGCAACGGACCCGTTTGATCATACATTAATTTACAAACCCAAATGTTGCACTCATTTAATATTTCGGTGTAAACTGTACGTTAATAAACCTTTATAACCCAAAAAGAATACACAAAAAATAACGTATTCCTCGCTGTACACAACACCGCCCACAAGTATCCATAGTTTTATGAGGAAACCATAGAATATAGAATTTAGGGGTATTATTTTTATTTAGCATACTTAACTAGTAATGCTTAAAAGCTTCATATTGTTAAAAATATACAAAATAAGAAAAACAGTCTCTTTCCCAACGTCTGTAGCTGTGAGATAATATAGGAACAGTTTTCGTGACATACTTTTTCAGGCATATTTTATAGGATTCCACGTTTCAATTAGAGCGCAAATGCGGAAAAGAAGGTAGAAGCGAATACGCAGAAAACTGTATTTGGTAGAAGCATAAAATTCTTTCAGACATTTTAACACCCGGCGAAATAATGTAGCCAAATCAAATCAATAGTGTAACAGGCGTAAAAAAAAATTATCTGTACACTTATGAATAGCTAATAAATAATTTGTCGTAGCGTTTAGCTTTAGCATTTCATGATTTTACATAATCCCAAAGAACTGTCCTATGACGCGACAATAACCTGCACACATGATGCAGAGAGATAACTAAGTTCACTAAAAGAAAATTGGAATGTGCCATTTTTTAACTGGTTTCTAGAAAAACTTCAATTCTACGCGAAAAAATTACGTATACACATTTTTTTTCTTAAATTTTGGTAAATTTTGTAGTCTCATATGAACATGTAAACTATAAAATCGATATATTTGACAAAATAATTTTCAGGATTTTGTCTACTAGTCGACAATTTTGACCCAACTGGCTTATTTTATGGTCATTAATTTTTTTTTATCTTAGAATGTTTTTGAATAGTTATGGTTTTGAGCTCACATTGTTTGATTACCACACTATTATTGGGAAATTATAAGGAAGCTTGTTTAAGTTATCAAAATCATCACGAATTACGTGTAACATTACTTTAGGTTATTCACAGTAAAGTGAACGCTTCTGAAATTCCACCTCTGAAAATAATAGCTGCTTGTTAACTAGATATACGCTTACGTAATACGGGAATGCAGTCACCCAGTGATTAAACTTTGAACTCGCATTCGGTAGAACCTGGGTTTGAATCCCGGCCCGGCCGTCCTGATTTCGGTTCGCCATTGCTTCTCGAAAACACTCCAGGCGAATGCTGGGATGCTTCCTTACTACAGGCCTTGGTTGATTCCTTCCCCTAGGCCCCACCTTCCTATCTGCAAATTAGGCGAAGTATTTCCACGTCTTTGCAATGTTTTGCGAGTGTAATATTTGAAATTATGGCAAATAAATTTCGAGTTATTTTGCTTTAAATAAATTAGAGTACGAAATGACACATTAGTAAAATGTTCGTAGCAATTTCACGTTTTAACTTGACTGGTGCATGAATAACGTGATGAGGCCCGTGGCAATGCAAATATCACACGTGGCGGAAGGATACAAAGTAGGTCTTTCAAAAATGCTCAATTAAAAGCGAACAGCCCATACATACTTACTAAATGAGAGCATAGCGCTGACGGTGGCAAAAATTATCTCAGCCTACGGGTATTAAAAACCGTGCAGCTATGTTTTTTCTGCGTTGTTTGGTGAGTGCGAGCGGAGCAGCAGGGCTAGCGGCTGGGACGTGAGAAACCCTCTCGACACGCCGGCAGGTGTCGCCAGAGCCCGTCCTTCCCTCCGGAAGCAGGTAGCGGCGGATGAAAGAGCGTTGCGCGGCGGGCCGATCGAGCGACTCCGCGGAATTACACGCCGATCCGCGCCCTCGGCTCGGGGGCTGCCACCCTCCGCATCTCGCCCTCCTATCGCCCTTCCGAATCAGCCTGTTTTACCCCAAAAATACACACCTCCCCTCTCTCCCTCCCTCCTCCTCTCTTCACGTAAAATAAACGATACGCCCTGTATCTGGGAGAGGGAGCGGCCGATAAACCCTCGTCGTCGTTCCCTTTCCGCTGATCACATCATCCGAAAAGAAAACTAGCAATTTGGGTAATTCACGAGTGTCGAGGGTGCAGTGAGGGGTTAAAGGTCGCGCCGAGGCGGGCACAATAGATTCCCCGGTCGAAAGGCGGGCCTACACTCCAGAGCGGCGGCAATAAAGAGCTAGTTAGCGACGAGCTTCCGCCGAGAGCAGGCAAGTGACATCACTCGCCTGCACTTCCTCCACGGGCTCTTACCGGCGTACACGCTGCACCTTCACAAGTCTGCGCTGACATCACTGCTAGACGTACTCAGACTAACGGTGGCATCTCCTGTGCATGTCCCCAATGCAAACTTAACTTCAAGAACTCGCGAGCAAACTGTTACATATCCATTTGTTAAGGTTAGAATTTTTTTAAAAATAATCTATTGAATGCATTTTAGTTACGTTAATACTTAGTCAATTAAATATACGAACATTTCCAAGCACACATTTTTGTAAACATCATTCTAATTTTGAAGTCAAACCGCGTTGTTCTGATATCGCTATTGGCATACAAGCAAGAGGCTAATGTCGGGACACGAATATAGGTTTATAGCCCATATTCTATCCACGGATGTAGGCCATTACATCTTTATTCACCGCAGACATGCAAAGAGGATTCTCGGCTGTTGAAGTTGAATAAAATATATTTTAATAATCTTCAACTAAAATTTAATGAAATTATGGATTCATTCTAAAAAAGGATAGTGTTAAAACATCGGGGTCTGAGACAAACAACGCCTTTTTGGCTCTCCCCCCTTCCCTTGTTTATTGAATATCTTGGAATAAAATATTCTGTTATTGTAATTTTTCAATACTGATATACCTGTCGTACTTATATGTTTTGTCGGCTGATGTTCTGCATCCAGTACGACAGAGAGCGCCATAAGAGCTCGTTGCTATTTTTCCAGCATGGATTGCACGGTGATACTAGTGAGTGAACGCTGATAGGTGCCAAAATATATTCACAATTAATCCCGTCCCTTGCACTCTCTAGGCGTGCGAGAATGGTATGTGTGTGTGTGNTACACTGCTCCATAGACGCTCTGCAACCTCGCTGCAACCTTCCCTTCATTTGTCAATGTTGTTATCACATGTTTATCTGGTGACTTCTTTGTTTCTTTACTATGTTGAATGTACGTGTAATTTAATTCTTTTGTATAGAATCAAATCACGTTCAACAATCCTACACATTAAATTACAGGATGTCAACTAGTAAGGAGATGACCCAACTTTATGTCCGAGTTGTGAAGCAAGCTGAGAATGACTTTGTGATGTCGTGTATATCTACTAATAAGGAGGTATTATATTTATTACCAGAAGAATACAGAGACTGCAGCTTCACTCTACATTATCAAGTAAGAAATCTATACAAAATGCAACAGCTGTAATAAAAAATGTAAATGGTTATAAAACAATAGCTATAAATATTGACGATGATATTACGTCAGTATATTTTGATGAAAATATTTTTCCAAAAATTTCCATTCGAAGAATACGTTCCCCTGCCGGGATCTCAAACTCATGATCATCTACAACTAGAATAGAAGATCGAATTAAGTGATTGGAGCTTCAGTTGAAATTAAATTCAACTCAAGACGAAACAAAATTAGATCACATTGAAAATAAATTCATTTTAGATAAATTTGAAAACAGACAATACGATCCTACAGAATGGTTACTCAGATTTGAAGATGAATGCAATCGATTTCAGATAAGTTCAGATAAACTAAGAATCCAGGCTTTATGTTTCTTTGTCACGGGCTCAGCAAAAGACTGGTATGAAACTAATCTGATAAAGATAGGTCTAACCGCTTCCTGGGAGGTTTGGAAGAGTTCTTTCCGTAATGTTTTTGTTGATAAAGGCTGGTCAATTGTTAGGAAAACTTTTAACTACAAATATTTGGGAGGGTCCTTAATCGATTATGCACTTACCAAAGGGAAGTTATGTCTGGAAGTAGAACCTAAAGGTACTGAATTATCTTTTATCAACCAGATAGTGTTTGGTTTACCAAGTGAAGCTCAAGAAGAACTTGATAGGGAAGAGATAACTACTCTTGATGGTCTGCATACTGGGCTTCGAAAGTTGGAAGACGCTTTTGCCAGAAGGAAAAGGGAAATACCGTTAAGTCCGAAATCTATAAAAAAAATTTATTTATAAGAAAAATGAACCCCAACAGAAAAATGAAGCTCTACGGAAGGAGTATTCAATTTGTGCTGCCCTTGGTTATCCAAGTCGTTTCCATCCAGAAGCTGAACGTCGCAACAAGAATTCGGTCTCTAAAACACAAATATGACAGAACATTATACAAATCTAAATGATATAGAAATATTGAAAGTCGATTTTGATAGAAAGAATTTAAACTGAGTAACCGGACGAAATTAGATTCGCTGATAAAAATAAACATCGTTATTAATGACAATTTAAAAACCAAAGCTGTTTATGATAGTGGCTCAAATGTAACACTAATTAATCAACGAATTGCTAATTTGCTTAAGTTAAAATTAATAGAATAAAAAGGTGTACTAAAAACAATTAGCGGACTTGATTACACTTCAGTCCGGGCTACAATTATGCTTCATATTGGAAATATTACAAACTACATAACTACCTATGTTGTAAAGAATGATAATTTATCCTATGATCTCTTGCTAGGTATCGATGCTATTCAGAAATTTAAGTTGATTCTAAATGAGAATCTAAGAATTTTTCAACGCATAAATAGCGAAAACGTAATAGATCTACAGGAAGACGGATCAAATAATGATCCGATGCAGACTCCAGAAGATACTAAAGATTTGAATAGAGATATTGAAGTAAATTTTAATGAAAATTTGAATGCAGACAAATTTGAAGCTGACTTACAACATATTGAGAACGATGAGAAGAAACAAACCATTTTACAAATAATTGAAAAATGTAGGCATTTGTTTGCAAAAGATAAATTTGATATAGGCAAACTGCGATCACAAGACGCTCAGATAAAACTTCTTAGGGACGAATACGTCACCTCTCACCCATACAAATGTTCAATGCCTGACGATACAGAAATCAGAACTCAGATTAATAAATTACTACAAGAGAGACAAAGGAAGAAAATCACGTCTATGCATCGACTTCCGAAAAGTTGGTAGTTCTTGCTGGAGGACACATGTTTTGCTTCTAAGTTTGTTAGTTGTATTCAGTAATAGTTACGCCAGATGTACACAAAAAAGAAAAAATATAAATTTTTTGTGACTGTACAAATATCAGCACGACGGTTGGTCATGTATTGGGACCAATAAAAGTTTATTCGTGTTGTAAGTTATTGTTGGAAGTTGTTAACGATGCTGCGGTATATAATATCATCGACGAATGACGTCTCCCACCATGCGAGGGACTTGCCTTATTAAGCGCCAATGACGTGTCCCTGCCGTAGCAAACAAAAAAAAAATAATTTACGTTGAGAGCGCAAGGGTTAAGAGAGGAGATCGGCGAGGTGAGAGGGCGTGCAGAGTTATCAGGAGTGTGGTGAGAAAGACAAGTGGAGAAGTGGGAAAGGGGTATGGTAGGAGGGCGTACACAAAGCAGCCAGCAGGCCGGGAACTCAGCGGAGCGGCAAGATGGGGCTCCAGATAGCAGGTCCCAGATGCTGCCCTGCTTGACTCCCGACACCGCCGCTGACCGCACTCCACGGCCTATCTCTCCCATCTCGAGAGCTGCCGTTGCCGCGAGGGGCCCCGCCCCACCTGGTCCCACTCGCTCCACCGCCCAGCCGCACTCGAGTGACTGAACAGATTTGGACGGCTCTTAACAGCGAGGTCTTGAGAGCCGATGAGGCCGAAGCGAGGTGAGTATGGACCAGCGCAGGAATGAAAGGGCAGGGGAAACGGGAGATCCCCAACAAAACCCACGTGCGAAAATCCGAGAGCGATCCCGCCGGGAATCAGCGCCTAGGTGGGAGGCAAGCAGTCTAACCACTGCATCACCGCGGCTCCCGCAACACTGGAACAAGGCCTCTCGGCAGGGGCGAGATAGTCGCGTGGCCTCTTTCATTTCAACACAGAGTACGACGGTGGCTCGTCAACTTGGTTCCCGACGAATATGTTTTGAGTCAGGATTGGTGGGCCTACAACTCTTTTTAAAACGGAAAATTCGTCCTACCTTTTCACATCTTGAGCGGCTTGGGATGACGCGCTGACCTTCTGGTTTGAGGTGTTCGCCAGAGAGCTGGCATCGAACTACGTGCGTGCGGCCGCTACTTACCTCTCTCCCGAAGCTCTCCTGGACACGTACGTGACCTTTATGTTTTTGCGCCGGCGCATCGGCAACACTACCGCCAGTTTTGAATTTGATTGGCATGATCCTACTATGATTTTCCATCACCTTCTTCAAACATTTGTTACGGGAATGGCGGTTTCAACCTCAGGATGTTCAGTGAGACAAACGGACACTTTATGGGATATTTTACTTGGGAGAGGGTCGAGCTGTTGGGGAACTTTTACTGTTGTCGTCAAGACTCGTGATGGCTGGCAGCGCGTAGTAGAGGAGGGCCTTTGGCAGGAGTGGTTAGGTGTTAAGGAAGACAATGGCCACGCCTCGACGCCGTGCTACGTGCCGCACCAAACACATTACCCCTCGCTCCTCTCAGTAGTGACAGACTGTGAACAATGGCGAGTAGCACGCGGCCCAAGAGGTATAAACAAGTTATACACAGCAACGAAAGAGAAGTCATCAGGAGTGTTGTAGAAGCTTGTGATGAAGAGGCAAGGAATAAATATTTGTTGGTTCCTATTAGCAAAGCTACAGAGGGAGAGCTGCAAAGTACACGGGAGTAAGTAAGGCGTCTATAGAAAGAAGTCGCAAACAAAGCACAGAGAGAGAGAGGAGGGAGAGAGAGAGGAGAGAGAGAGAGAGAGAGAGAGGCCTGGCGAACCTCAAGCAACTCCAGGAAAGCGAAGGTTTGAACACAATGCTTACACTGTTCACCGTATCTCCTATTAAGGGATTCGACGACTAACTGCAATTATTTTGTGCAATCGAGTCCTCAAAACGGGTGGACTCTAAGGCGAACTCTTGCTCACTTCTCACTAGCTTCGTCACCTTGTACCCACAAGGCGCTCAACTTGCATGCTGTCTCTCTGCCAGCGACTCGCTTACACGTGACTTTCAGCATTGAAACTATTTATTTTAAAGGCTCACTAATAAGAAGAAAGTACGATATGTTTCGGGAGACCACTCTTAAGTGTTTGTATACATAAATCTGAGGACTTAAACTGTTTCTGAAAGCACCCGTTTTAGCCATTTTTACGTCAAAAAAATTATTCTTGAAGTTTGAATGAGAACTTTAAACATGGTGTTTGGAGTCCACTACAAAATATCCAGCTGTTTCGGAATCATTTGTTTTGTACCAAACCCTTGTAATACACTTCATGCGCCAGCCAGTCGGAGCCCTTATTACATCTGCAATGTAATGAATTTATGTGAATTTTTAATCACTTTGACACATGAAGTTAAATACCTCACGTAACAGTATCAAAGGAAAGGTTTATTTTATTGACTGAACTGGTATGCTTTTAAAACATTGCACCAATAGTAAAGTGTCATCCGTGACTTTTCAGTAATATATTCAAGTAATATTTTCAGTCAACCAAACCATTGAACAGATTTTTTTTTAAATTGTAAATTTGGTGCAGTCCTCATAATTACTTAACTGCAATTTGTAATGTGCATGTTGAAGCTACTCGTTATTGTATTTGAATATTATAAATTTCTGTTAAAATTTACAAAATTTGAAATTTTTTAAATTTATGTTAATTGCACAATCGGCAGTCCAAATATATATATAGACGTAAAAATAATTTTTTTTAGTACTTTTACACATACAGTTTTAGCTATAAGCGCACATCAAAAATTAATATGAACCATATATTTTTTAAGAAAATGCCTTTGTAATTATGATTTATGTAACTAAATCAAACAAAGAAATTTGGTAATTAATGCTAGTACTTCAAAGTGAACAAATCCAGAGGGAAGTGAAATTCTTTCATTATTTATTTACTTATTTTTCAGGAGCTTTGGGACATGCATTACCGGTATACATTTAAATGTTTATATTGTGTATAGTAAATCTTAAACAGTGTGCTTAAAAATTAGTTTACGTATACATATTTCTGTCATTTCAGGCTAAAAAAACTACGAAAATTGTTATCGTTAGCTTTGACAGGCATGTGATAAGGGACACTATTACAGAATTTTACGTCGTCAAGAAAATTGTACCAACTGTAGACAAACTTATGCCACTTCTGCGCGAAAAGATTGGGTGGAATTGGAGTCCGTCGTCTCTACGAAGACAGATCAAGGACATGGGCTTCTTGTGGAAAAGATCCCAAAAGAAGCGGGCGTTTCTTGTTGAAAGATATGGCATCGTCGTGTGGTGTTCAAAGTATTTTACAACAATGAAAAAGCTGAGAAGAGAAGGCAGGAACATATTCTACATTGACGAAACGTGGATTGACACTAATTTGACATTTAAGGAGTGCTGGCAAAAGAAAGGTGACGTTGAAGGACTGGCAGAAAGGGGTAATGCGGCAAACAAACCCATTGCACATCAGGTTGCAAGAAGGCTTTCTTCCGGGTGGGCAGTTAATTTACAATGCAAATTCGACGACAGGTGATTATCACGGGCATATTAATGCTCTGAATTTTGATAAGTGGATTTCGCAGCAAGTTTTACCAAATCTGCCACCAAATTTCGTGATAGTTATGGACAATGCACCATATCATTTGAAGCAAGTAGAAAGGCAACCGTCAAAATATGCGGAGAAGAAATATATCGTGGCGTGGCTACCTGAAAAAGGGGTCTCTTGCGATGAAACAATGAGAAATGCTACTCTCATTGAATTGCTTGAAAACCATCGACCAAGTGAAAAAATATTCGCTATCGACAGGCTATTCTATAAACATGGCCATACTGTATTTAGATTGCCCCCTTATATGTGCGATTTCAATGCCATAGAACTAGTTTGGGCTAAGAATAAACGTCATATCAGAGCTCACAGCACGACTGGAGATTTATCACTGCAAGTCTTGCAGTGGCTAACAATAGAAGCAAGGGATATTGCAGACACGTTGAAGGAATTGAAGAAGATAACTGGAAGAACGACTGCCTCATGGAGTTAGCAGTAGATGAATTCTTAATCAAACTGGATAGTGACAGTGACGACACAGATGATGGAAGCGAAAAAAAATTCGCACCATGACAAGCTGCAGTGAGCAAGAAATTTCTAGTGATTATGATAACGTCAGCTCTTGCTTAACTCAGCCATTGTAAATATTGAAACCATATTATATCTTGCTGATACATGTACTCTACAGTGTCATTAATCTATTATGCTTAATCACTTTTTAATTAGAGAGCTATTCATAGTTTTACTTTTCCCTAAGTTTCTTCAAAAACAGCTAATAAAATTTGTTAGCAAGGCTATGTCTAGACATATTCGTAGTATGTGTTATAAGTTTGTAAAATTGCTATCCACTTTTATTTGCACTTATACTATTACATACATTCTTTTATTTTATTTTTACTTATACATTTACATAAATTATTTTTTGTCGAAGTAACTAAAATCATGAATATTACATGGTGTCATTTGAGCAATTAATAGTTATAATTCTGAATATTTGTAAATAAGTAGATTTAAGCTGAACGTGTACCGTAACATTATACGCTCATGTCTTGTTCAGTAATAACTGGTTACAATTGAATACTTGTACCTCTGTATTTTTCATTAGTTATGCTTATTTGTCACATCAAAATCTTGGGTCGGCTATTGTTTAATATTATCATCATGTTGTCCAAATAATTTACTATTAAACTGTGTTAGATTGTTAGTTACTTTTTAAACTATAATACTTATAAATTGGTAGTTGTTAACTGATTATGTCACTGCAATTTTAAATTTTTTTGTTTTGTCGGCTTAATGATTTCTTGATTTTTATTCATCGTCCTTTGTCTATTCAATCTATGGTTAGTAATTTTAAAGTTTTCTATTATAACACTTGTAAATTAGTGTTGTTAACTATTCATGTTATTAAATTATTTACATTGGTTTGACTTCTGGAAGTCGCTTCTTGGAAAAAGCCTTAAGTTCACAAATGTTATCACAGTATGTCGATGGGCCGCAGTGGCAGAGCGTTCGTCTGCCACAACTGTGACCCGGGTTCGGTTCCTGGCGATGTCAACCGGGATTTTTTCATGTGGAAATCTTGGTTGGTGGGTTATTTCGGGGGTATCCAGTTTCCCCCACTCTTGCGTTTTGGAGCTACTCCATGTCAATCTCATTTCACAAACACCATATTGGCTCTGAAGACCTCTTATGCTAAGACTCGTCGAAACCGATCAATCAATCAATTAATCATTGTGTCTCATAATACTTTATAGTCAGTCAGTTCACGTAACCAATTAGCTTGTACATATGTTTAAGATAGAATTATAACTGTTTTTGTATTTGTGTATTGAAATGTATGCATATTTGCTGTACTTCAGTGGTAGAAAAGGCAAATATGTACTTAACTGCGCCAGCAGAAAATAAAAACAAAATAAACAAATTACATTCAGTAAGATTGCTTGAAATTCTAACTCAGTTAGGTGTTGGAGACTTCAAGATTTACTTATACGTAGACTATTTTTAATTCTTCTATTCAGGAATATTCTACTGACACTGGCGAACAAACAAGTTGACTAACTTCGTAACGATATGTCTATCGATTGTATCATCAACCCTGCAAACCATATTTTCGCAAAATTGTCTCGCTTACTGGTTTTTAATCTTAATGGGTAGTTTTAAATAAAATTATGCAATTACAGTGAAACTACTTTTTCACTTATGTCGAATTGATTTTTGCTGGTAGCATTTGATACTAAATAAAATATTTTGACAAACTGAGTAAAAATATTACTTATTCATTTTTAGTACTGACTATGGTATTAAGGTTATCACTCACTTTGTAATAGTTTCGTATTCATGTCAATATATTTTTTAAGACGAGTATCTGAAAAAATTAATACACCCACGATTTGCCAGGGAATTAAATCCAGAACATCTAGTACCGTACGCTGGCGCGTAACAAACTATGCTACAAAACAAAAATTTCGGTGATAGACGCATTGATGTAACAACATTCAAACTCTTCTGTTTGAAGTGTTCAGTCGAATGTTTGCAGGAGGCGTAGCACGTCGTTCAACGGAACACCTTGCGTTCGAAGTGCGAGGGGGGACGCGAGAAGCCCAACCCTTGGTATTGACGAGGGGAGCGGGAGGTGAACTAAGACTAGGGGAGCCAGCCTCACAACGTTTTATGCCAAAAGTATTTAGAGGCTTTTTGAACCAAGTTACGTATTAGAGACTTTGTAATGGTTTTAAAATGCTGTAAATGGTTTTAAACATAAACGGCACCTACACGGTGCAAGAAAATATGCATGTCACCACGCAAGCAAAAGGATTACGAGCATGCGTAGAGAAGTTACCGGAAACACGCATGCTAGAAGCCGATTCGACAGTGTTTGCACTGATTTATTGAATTATATGCTCGGCACCTGTGCTATTGCCTAGTTGTCGTCATTTCTGGCGTCTGTGTGTTGTACGTTCTTCGTGGAATTCGGAAAATGAAGTTGTATTTGTAGTTTCTCAATTGTTAAGTGACGAGTCACGTCACAAGCCGAAAAATAAGAAATGCACTGTGGTAGGAACATGCGTCAGCATTCGCTGTGAGAAAAGAGCCAAAAAATCGTTGAAGATAGCTTGAAATGGAATCTTCTACGTATCATAATTTCTTTAGAATAGCGATAGTAAATAGTTCAGATTCCTATCTAGAGTCGAGATGAAAATACAGAAACTAAACACAAATATGAGATAAGCTGGAAATTACGTTCATATTTTTAGCAACACGAGACTCATTTCGTAGTTTGTCGTACCTGTTCCGTGTGCTTGAGTGTACTATTCCCAAGTTTGTTGCTGAGACATGTGTTGCGATACAAGAAGGCCTTGGAGATATCATGCAAGTAGAAAAACAATTATTGCTACCTAAACATGTACGTATTATATATATCCTATATAATTCTGTACGCATAGCGGAACTAGACGGGAAAAATAAAACGTGTACAAAATGAACATTGCATTGTTATCAAAATTAACTTGATAACACGTAAATAATGACAGAAAAAATTGGCAATAATAAAAATAGAAGCACTTTGAGTTGGTAGAATTCAAACACCATTATATTCAGTGACGGCCATATGCAATGTGTAATGTTATGTTTCAAATATAAAATTAAATTAATCGGAGATATTGAGTAAAACTGAAGATAATACTTTCTGCTTGTAAAAAGTGTCTGATGATAGTTCAAGGAGAAAATAATTGTTCATATAATGCTTTCAAGGATTTCCTCAGTGCCTGCTGGTTGACTGTGCTGCATTTATCTGGTGCACACGTTCCTTGTCGCTAGGAGATGGAGGTGAAGCACCTTCACGGTGTCGTCGTGCATTATTTAAGTGAGTTGCAGGAGGTTCATGATGATGGGATGCCCACGATGCAAGGTAGTAGTGCCGAAAGGGTAAATAATAATATGAATATGGCGGCCAGGCATTATAAAGCCTGATTGATAGCTGTGAGGCTAATTTTCAGTATATGTTTGTGAGTGATACGTTTCCACCTTGCGACTCTCGTTAACTAAACTCTCGTTAGAAATAAGAGTTTGTATTTGAAGTTGCGGTCTATGGCTCTAGTAACCTCCATATTGTCGAGCTGCACCAAGCTTCTTGCCTGTATGTCAACCTCTGAGTCACGTAAGCCGGAACAGAAGATACACTTGCAGTGGCTTTGCGCCGCTTTGGTGTAGGTTCCTCCCATGTAACATGCTGTTCCGTGATGACACTAATTTCATGCAGCTGAGTATTATTGATTTCTCCCCGCCGTCGCCTTCCATGCTCGTATCTTCCACCTAGAGGTCGTCACCATGTTCCTCACCACTCCGTTGAATCTCGTTTCCTACGCTCTCACGACTCCAACGCCCACTCTTCTTGTCCTGAAGAATAGGAAGAATAGTTAAGATATGTAAGTAGAATCCCGATAATACGTATTGTCAAGGGACTGAATGTTAAATATTAATTATCGAGATATTAAAATTAGTGGGATTACCAATAATCGGGAGCAAAAAAAGAAAAATACATAATAACGAGATTAATGCAAATTTGCATTAATATGTAATGATAAACGTATGGCTACATAATATGTATACATATGTATTGTATATATAAATCAATATTTACATCAATAAAAAACACATAAAAAATATACGTTTAAAAAAAATTGTAATTTTCTTTTGGTACAAGCCTTGCAGACGGGCATTGTCGATGGCTTTATCGAGCATGTTCTAAGCAGAAAATACTTCATCGCCAATGTCTGATTTCGCTAAGAAATGGCTCACGTTGTTGATGCATTGTTTAGTCACTTTAGGTGTAATTTTCGGCACATCATCTTCGTCATCACCTTCACCATCAATGTCCTGAGATGGAGCCCATATTACGTCACCAGTTAGAATCCCCGCTACCGCTAGGCCATCGTTAAAATGGACGAAATCTTCAAACGTTATAGAATTTTCTTCATTTTGAGGAAGACGATTCCAATTGACAGGGAATTCTAAGTCTTGTTCAGTAACTGCTGATGAAAGTTCCACCTTCGTGAATCCACAATCACGAAAACAGTTTTTTATTGTGCTTTCGCTAACACTTTGCCACGCCTTGTGAGCAATGTTCATGGCTGAAAATAAGGTGATTTTATGATCCTTCCCATCCTCGATGCTGTCAAGGAGTTGCATCACTACTTCCTTGCGGTAAAAGGTTTTGAACGTTTTAATTATGCCCTGGTCTAGAAGCTGCAGCTTAGAAGTAGTGTTGGCAGGCAAAAACACAGCATTAACATGACTGAGCGGTGGGGTATTGCTATGAGCCGTACAATTATCCATGAAAAGTAGAATTTTTCGCTGCCTTTTATCCATATCAGCATTCACTGATCGTATCCATTCCTTGAATAATTCGCCCGTCATCCACGCTTTTTGTTTGCACGATAGGTCATCGGAAAAGTTTTTATGTTTTTAAAACATCTTGGCTTGGCTGATTTGCCTATCATGAGCGGTCTTAATTTCTCAGATCCATCCATGTTGGCGGCCAACAATATGGTTACACGTTCTTTACTATTTTTTCCGCCATGACACTTTTCTTCCTTAAAACACATTGATCGGTCGGGGAGACACTTATAAAATAACCCCGTCTCATCGGCTTTAAAAGTTTTGTTGGGCTCATAAGAATCGATTATTTCTCCCAATTCGTCTTTCCACTCAGAACAAACGTCGGCCGATACACTCGCACTTTCCCCACTAAGTTTCTTCAATTTTATGCTGTGCCTTTTTTTAAACCTATTAAACCAACCATCATTCGCACGAAAGTCTTTAATTCCCCCTTTTTTTTTTTGCTAAAACTTTTACTTTTTCTCTTAAAATGTTTCCTCTAACTGGTACATTCGAGTTCAGTGCTTGCACAAACCACTTTTTTAAATTATCTTCTAGTTGTGGATACTCACCAGTCTTAAAGCGCTTTACTTTGCTGTCCGATGTCTGGGAGGCGATTTTGTCCTTGTTCTTCAGAATTGATGTTATTGTGGAAGGAGGAACGTTATAACGTTTGGACACGTCAATTTGTTTATCACCACCGGCCACGGCGTTAATGATTTCTTTGTTTTCTCTAATGGAAAGGCACTTATTAGCTCTTTTCAGAGGCATGACTAAGACCGAACTGACTAACTTTTCACTCGCTATGCTCCTTCCTACCCTCTCATTTGGAGTTAACGAGATTTTTAAGTTGTAAATAAGAATTATAAGACGTTTTAATTCAGCTCGAGCACCAAAATAAATACGTATAATCGAGGGGACCGGAATGCATTGTTTGTTTTACGAATTAAAGGGATTTTCTCAAGGGACCGGCAAATTTGCACGAATTAGCGGGATATATTAATAATCGGGATGCGAAATATCGGGATTTCACTGTATTTTAAAAACACATGAACCATATACATGTTTACAGTAAGAACTATTACTTAAAGTATAGTGAGCAGCTGGTTCGTGTTGTGTCATAAATAATAGTATGGTGATATTTCAGTTTGTATGCTTCTTCTTTCCAGATCCCAAGGCCATTATTACCCACAAAACTTCTCACCCTATCATTAAACGGTGTATTAATAAAGACAAAGGGGTGCTGTATGTCTCTATGCTGGAATGTTAAATAGCCTGAACAGGAAGTTTCATACCTAAAAATGATTGTGAAAGACTCACGTTAGTCCTTTTCCACTTTTAAAAATGTGCGCTAGAGACGGAAATAGAAAACGGGAACTACCATTCGGACGTTGAAACTCTCTCAAGTACACACATTTACAAAAAAAAAATGTTGGTCTCCATGAACGAATCGCGTGAGTACACGAAGGTTGCCACACAGTATCATTATAGACTGACACGCGTCCCATTTGCGTTTAATGCGATTTGCTTGCGCGGATGTGCCACTAGGAGGCATACATGTCCCTCCACCATTTATAGCTGCAAGACACGAAATAAGGCTATAGTGAGCAGTGTGGGTCATAGAGCCAAGTTCAGTGAGCACGCAGACGTCTCGCGCATTGAGAACACGTGGGGCAAGATTGGACGCAACTTCGGCCAGCGGCAACTGTGGAGGATTTGGAGGGCCAGTTGCATCAGTTAGGGTGAGATATTACTCAATATAACACCCGACGTCTGTATACCTCCATGCCACACAGTATCACCATCTGTCTACGTACTACGGGTGGTCCAAAGCCACACTGCGTGCATCCTGCAAGTGTTGGTCACCTCCAATATATGCTTGGTGTGGTAAATATTTTGATGTTGTATGTGTACAAACTACCATGTAATGTGGTTATACCCACTTGCGTGCCCCTGCAATCGCGCCATCAAGGTGATCTACTTTTGCAAATGATTTTACTATTGGTAAGCAGACGAAGTTAAAATATAATTAACAGTTTTTAACTGACAATTATACGACTGAGCTTTTGCTATCTGTTTGGCGGTGATGGCAGATTGCGCCCTTAAATAGCTAGTTACCAAAAAATTAATTATTTTATATTTGAACGAAATACTGTGCAACGTGTAGACATGACTTACAAGTAGGCATATTATTCCCTAGCTTAAAAAAATGCAAACCGCATACATTTTACATACTGACATGTGAATACTAAAATTGTAGTGTTTTTGAGACGTAAAAATAGTAACAAACTCACTACCGAAAGGAGATAATTCACACTGAATAAGATAACATGTATAACTTCAATAAATCTTTAAAATCATGGTAAGAAATGTTTACGCAATGTTTAAAAATTGCTCAACATGAGATGTTCACTTTTTTTTTATTTGTAGCAGTCTATATCTCGTGAAATAAATTTTGCTAAGCATAGCTCAACTCATTCAGACCTAGGGTACACATTTGTGTACATACCGCACACGAAGGCTGTATTCTGCCGGTACCGAACACTGCCAGGATCCGTGTACTACCGAACACTGCCAGGATCCGTGTACTACCGAACACTGCCAGGCTCCGTGTACTACCGAACACTGCCAGGCTCCGTGTACTACCGAACACTGCCAGGCTCCGTGTACTACCGAACACTGCCAGGCTCCGTGTACTACCGAACACTGCCAGGCTCCGTGTACTACCGAACACTGCCAGGCTCCGTGTACTACCGAACACTCAGGCTCCGTGTACTATGATATTTCCCAATTGTAAAATAAACGTAATCCGCCCCGCTGCTCTACGTTGTGGCCGGTTCATATTACTGTGACCGACCACAAAGCCTACCGTTCACTGGTTGTGATAACGAAACAAGTTCTGTGTTAGCTTAAGTACAGCACTCATCAAAATATTTCTTGTATGCAACTCCTAATACCAAAGGGTTTACCATAGTCGTCGTTCGTTCACCTCCCCTCTCCCCTTTTCACAGGGTAATCTGGTACACCACCGCAGCGATTGGATGGCAGCACGGTTACACCAAAGATATTATACACCTACGTCGTTTGTGGGGAGAACAGCGTCGTTCCTTCTTGGCCAGTGTTCTTCATACTCGGTGCCGCTAGGTGCCGTGAAGAAGCCGGGCCTGGGAGAGGGGGATGCTGCGCCCCATTTGGTCACGAGATGTATGTGCTGTGGTGGTGTCAGGGCGAGGGCTGGCGGCGCCGTGATAACAGTGCCTGGCCCCTCCCACCCGCTGCCTCCTGCTGCTGGCTCAGCGGGAAAAACATAGGCCAGCAAGGGGGGGGGGNCCGTCAAATGCGCCGAGGGTCCGGAGAGGGGCCGCGAGAGAAAAGAGTGCTGGCCCGGCGGAGGGGGGGAGAGTGGAAGGAATAGGGGAGCACAGGCCACTGTGTGGGGAGGAGGGAGGTCTGCGTGTGTGAAGTATAGCGCCGGGACGCCCGCCAGACAATAATGAAGAGCATCGCCGATGGCCGCGATCAATCTCCGCCCTGCGCGTCATCGGCAATCCTCGGCTTCCGCTTGCTTCGTCGCTCCCGGGGCTGTTCGCGACACCGACGTCAGAAATCACGACACTCGAGGTTGCATATCGATCCACAGTCTTGAAACAGTCGATCAGAAGAACGCTTCTACAAGAACAGATGTAGACTATGGGAGTTAGTGCCGTTAATAATAAGCTCTTTCACTTTCATTTCACTCGCAATTCTTTATGCTGTATAGCTTCACACGATATTGTGAATAGCCCTAATAGTGTGTTTTTTTTATGTTAAAGCTCGTCGTTTTACATTTATGTGAAACATCATGTGATGCGAAAAGGTTAAACATGATTATAACGTGATGAGTCAAAACAGAGACAGTGGGTGATATGGGAGGCGTTCAACACCGGACGTCTTCAGCGCCGATGAGGTCAAAGTGCAGTGTGAATCTGAGAGCAATGCAATGGTAAAGGAAATTGAAGTATCTTGAGATAATGGCTGGTCAATTATACCGCCTGCCATGTTTTCCTCATGCGAAATCTGAGTTTGATACCGCTAGGAATCGAGCAAGGGTTGCCGTGGTGAGTGACATCGCCTTCACCAAAGTGGCCTTCTGAATCCTTTCAGTCACAATGACCCATACATAGAAAGTTGCGCAGGGAATTTATTTAATTATCTACAGTGCAGAAAACAGCGTGCAGTAACAAAGTCCTTCATTTGTGTAAGACATTGTTAGTTCTTTAGGCTATATTCTGCAGTCTAAAAATAAACAGCTGCCAAAAACACAAAAAAAACATATTTTTAATATTTCTGATATAAAAAAAAGTGTGTGTTACACTGACACATGTACAATCCCGAAAAAAAATCTGACCGTTGCAAAGCCTAAATTAATGTACATATTAATCTGTGACCCAGAAAGGTTCTATCTATACACACGAAGTACGGACCCTTTCCATATTTCCCGTAACTTCAGGTTTTCGGGAACGGAAAATTACGAGGCTACAAGAAATGTTATCGCCAATGTAAAGTGCGGCAGTTAGGATGCTCATGCCAAAGTACAAGACACTGTAGATATACGGCAATACTACATAGACACTCCAGTAATACCGCAAATTGAAAATATGTGCGCCTAACTCTTTGTTGACGTTTATTTTTCTGTTTATTTAATGTATAAATAGACTATGTGATTTTATAATTGCTTGGACTATTGTAATTGTGATTCGTGTCCACATTCTGCATCAACACTAATATATATTTATTTTTTTACCTTCCACATAACTGGGGGGCGGGGTGGTGTAGTGGTCAGACTACTCGCCTTCCCCCTAAGTGAACCGGGCTCGATTCCCAGTGGGGCCGCTCCCGGGCTTTCGCACGTGTAAATCGTGGCTTTCCGGCGCTGCTCCATACCCACCTCGCGTCACCCTCGTCAGATCTCTAGACCACGATGTTATGAGCCACCCAAATGCCTTCACACCACTCCACTTCCACATAACTGAAATATAAAGGTAATGTACTTTTTCGTGCAGCTGAAAAATCTTTTAAAAGAATAAAAGAGTTAAAAAATGTTTCCGGAAACTTAAGTATATTTATTTAACGGTCGGTGAAATTCACGGAAAGTTCGTTCCTGCAAAAAAGAAAATGTTTGTAACTATACAAACATTCATGAATAATTTTTCTCCAGTATTTCTTTAATTTAATAGGGATTTTCTCTTATAAAAGGGTTTACGCCAACCCTTAGAGTCACGGTGCCATTGGCATGGGACGTTTATATAGAAATTAAATTTTTTATATAAACTGTACACAAAAATTCAGCGACCAGCAAGGGATGTTCCTCGCGTTGTAAGAGACAACAGTAGATGTTGAGACTAAGATATTCCGCAGTCTCAGACACAGGTGCTGCCAATAACATCACACATAAACACATACTTCTATAATTTTTTTCCCTTTACTTCTTACTGTTTTTATCTTTTCAATGTTTATTCAGCCATCTGTTTTTTTAAACTTGTGCTGTCCACAGTGTTTTGTGTTTTTCATTAACAGACTGGATCTTAATTTTTTGGATTCATTTATAAATTTATCATTATAATTTGTTGACCCTTTTATATTTCTATTTATTTTGACTTACTGCATTGTTTGTTTCGCTTGTGGTTTTTGCTGTTTTCGTATTATTATAATTGTGCTGTCTTCTTTTGTTTCTTTTTTGGTGTTTGTCTAACTGAATCGTTGTCTCTTGTTCCATATGTGTGTTAATGTATATTATCTCATTTTTATTGCATTTTTTTCCTAATCCATATATTGTGTTCTTAGTTTTTTTTTTGGGTTTCATTTTCGTAGTAGGCAATGGATGTCCCATCAAATTCTGAATTTAGTTTCACCATACCATTGCCACTAAACTTCAAAAATAACACTTCTATTCTTGCCGACACATGACCGGGCGAATTACTGATCGCTGTACAATTACAAACAATTTATTTTTCGTTTGCTTGAAATTGAAATTGTATATTTACCTATGACTGAAAGGGATAAACTGCACACAATAACAAACAAAGAAATAAATAAAAATTCATAATGCTGATTTGAAATTGCTGAATTATCCGTGAACTAGAAGTGGACATGACTTTGGTTCCCAGGCATCTCTGTTTGAATCTCGTTTAACCACGCAAAGCCAAGTATTCAGACAAACACAATTTTAGTAAAAGAAAGCTGCCATTTGGTATGTTTATCAGATTGCACTAAGGTTTGTTTCGACTTTATACCTACTTAAATTATCAAAAAGTTGATGCAATGTTTCTGTATATAGCTTTCGAACAAAAAATTGTTGGTGATTTTTATAATAATAACGGATAAAAACCACAAAATAAGAACATGTGCAAACATCATTGCTTCAAAAATTATAAAATTGTATTATTTGGAATGTAAAATAAAGAAATTAAAAGAAATCCTTTCACTTCATTTTAACTGAATTTAATCTTAAAAACACGTGATAAAAATCTTTGTTTATTAAAATAATTTTAATTTTATGACATATAAGTTTAAATACTATTGTAATAGATAATATTATTTGGTTAACATAATGACATTCAATTGGATGTATTTTTTTTTTTTGGATTATATAGCTACCTAATTTATTGCGAAAAGTTGGGTATTTTAAAACCGAATGAATAGCTTTTATCAATTATTGCTGTATATGATGGTAACCAACATTCAAATATTCTGGTAACAAATGTAGCACCAACAAAATATACTAAGTAGTTAAAATTCTGTTCTTGAATTTGTTTTTCAGTAATTTGCACTGCGAGACTTTTCATAGCCTTTAATGTAGAAGCGCAGAGGCTTCGAATGAAGCACTGCACCCGACTGTAAGACAAGGGGTGTTCATTAAAGGGCATTACAGAATCCATCAAAGTTGTCAGAAACGTTAGATGTAAGATTCGTAATGAATCAATAAAACATATTAACTGTAGCAATGATCAGAATTTACTTATTAAATGTTCAAGAAATAAATAACTTAATTTTAAACAATATTTAAACGCATTTCCAATCTGGGTACTTTAGTAACTACATTTTGCATTAAAAAAAAGGAAAAGAAACCTTTGGCAGGCAAGGCCATCTTAATAATTACTCTAATAAAAATTAGTGAAGATGTTTACACATAATTTTAATAATTAATACCTTTATTATTACTTTTATAACTGAAACGGATGTGCATAAAATGAATGCTTAAAAGTATTTGTAACCGTAATTACTTAATTTATAGACACCGTAGAGCCAACAAAACTGGTACACCTGCCTAATATCGTGAAGGGCCCCCGCGAGCATGCAGAAGTGCCGCAAGACGACGTGGCATGGACTCGACTAATGTCTGAAGGTATGCAGGAGGCAATTCACACCATGGATACTGCAGGGGAGTCCACAAATCCATAGGAGTGCGAGGCGGTGGAGATCTCTTCTGAACAGCACGTAGCAAGGCATCCCAAATATGTTCAATAATGTTCATGTCTGGGGATTTAGGTGGTCAATGGAAGTGTCTAAAGTCAGAAGAGTGTTCCTGGAGCCACTCGGTAGCAACTCTCGACGTGTGGGGTGTCGCATTGTCCTGCTGGAATTTTCCACGTCCGTCAGAATGCACAATGGACATGAATGGGTGCGGGTGATCGGACAGGATACTTACGTATCTGTCACCTGTCAGAGTCGTATCTAGACGTATCAGGGGTCCCATTTCACGCCAACTGCACACACCCCATACCATGACAGAGCGTCCACCAGCTTGAACAGTCCCCTGTTGACATGTAGGGTCCATGGATTCATGAGGATGTCTCCATACCCGTACACGTCCATCCGTCCGATACAATTGTAAACGAGACTCGTCAGACCAGGCAACGTGCTTCCAGTCATCAGCAGTCCAATGGCCATGTTGGCGGGCCCAGGCGAGGCGTAAAGCTTTGTGTCGTGCAGTCAACAACGGTACACGAGTGGGCCTTCGGTTCCGAAAGCCCATATTAATGATGGTCCGTTGAATAGTTCAAAACGCTGGCACCTGTTGATGCACCAGCATTGAAAACTGCGCTAATTTGAGAAAGGGTTGCACGCCTGTCACGTTTAATGATTCTCGTCAGTCGTCGTTTGTCCCGTTCTTTCACAATATTTTTCCAGCTGCAGCGATGTCAAAGATGTGATGTTTTATCGGATTCCCGATATTCACGGTACACTCGTGAAATGGTCGTACGCGAAAATCTAAATTTTATTGGTACCTCGGAGATGCTATGTCCCATATCTCGTGCACCGACTATAACACCACGTTCAAACTCACTTAAATCTTGATAACCTGAAATTGTAGCAGCATTAACCGATCTAGCAACTTTTCCAGGCGCTTGTTGTCTTATATAGGCGCTTCCGACCACATCGCGTAACTCTGATTAGTTCCATACCTCTGTTATTTGCATACGCACGCCTATACCAGGTTTTTTGGCTCACTAGTGTATTATGGACAATCAGAGTAATATTGTTATGATGGTTGTTGAGTTGAGAGATTTGGTTGGGTCTTAACAACGAGGTCTTGAGAGCCGATGAGGGTGAAATGAGGTGAGAATGAAGCAGCGCCGGAATGCAAGGACGGGGGAAATGGGAGATCCCCGAGAAAATCCGCTGAGCAGCGGCATCGTCCGGCACGACTACCGCTTGCAATAAACCGGGAGCCGCCCGGCCGGGGATTGAACCCGGTTCGCCTTGGTGGGAGGCAGGCTGTCTAACCGCTCAGCCACCGCGGAACCTATTACAATGTACGTGCTCGATGGCATCTTTGCAGATGCATTCTGAAGCGTCCAAATGAAAATACGCGGAAATTTTGGTTAAAAATACATTCTTATAACTTGATTTTTTAAGACATTTAAATAAGTAATTCCAGGGAGATTCTTTTTTTCTTCCATATACAGGTTGAATCGCACTTTTCTGACAAACTCGGTAGTGTGTGTGTGTGTGTGTGTGTGTGTGTGTACTACTTAATGATGAGTTGTATATGTTGTACTGTCGGGCACAGTGGTCCATTGGATTTGATTCTACTTCTACTTCAAGAGTTCCTCGTGGTGTTGCAGGCGGGCAGGCGGTGAGGGGGAAGCTAACCACGTGCCAGGTGGAGCGGCTGATCGCATCAGCAAACTGTGCGCCCACGCAGTCGCCCCGCCCGCCGCCATCACCACTGCTGATCCAATTTTTTGGTCAACTTGAAGTTACACGTACGCGTGTGTGTGCGCGCGCGGGAGTGAGCGAGCGGGGAATGGGAGGGCGGTGCTGCGGGGAGCCCATCTCTTCCGGCGCTGCGAATATCCAATATAAACCTCCCTCGGACATTGAGGGTGGCCGCCCTGCCAAGGGGCGGGCTGGCTGATCCGCGCTAAATTGACCGGCTTTACGACGTTACTTCCTCCACGTCATCTTCAGCCTCACCATCTATCTCCTTCTCTCTCCCTGTCTCTCGTCCTGGAGATCCTGCCTGCTCCCGGTCAACCCGCCTTGCTCGCAGAACAGTGCGCCATGTCTTCGCACTTCGCCGTATATCCTGAATTGCATTCCACCCGCTCACCATACTTAACAATGCACACCTTTTAATTTAGTCTTTTCGCGATTTGTGCACAACTTTTGAAAAATCTCCTCATGTATGCCGTGATTGATTGTTTTTCAAATATGCCATGTATCACTAGCGTTTTTTGCTTTTGTTAAAATAAATAGTTCTTATTAATATATATCTGTAAATTATAGTATTAAGTTTATAATTAATACGAATTAAAACAGGGAGAATATATGTGTTATGGTAATGCCTAATAATAAATAGCTATCATGCAGAATACTAATAGAATGAGAGTGGCACGAATACGATGCGTTGTCCCACATCAAAGGAACTGCCGCGTCATTTATTCTCTGTGTACTTATCTACTCTTTGGCTACACGAAGATTACCGAGAAGACATCGGCGACGGAATATGAAGACCGGGTCACATTGAAATAACAGCGGGTTTCGTTTCGTTAACTTTGCGTTAACTGAAGGCAAAATATTTTGTGAAATCGCAGCTTGTTCACATTGGAGACAATAATGGCTCGTCTTTGAAAAGCCGCACTACAGTGCTACCAGTCACACTGTCGCACGTCTTTGAAAAGCCGTACTACAGTGCTACCAGTCACACTGTCGCACGTCTTTGAAAAGCCGTACTACAGTGCTACCAGTCACACTGTCGCACGTCTTTGAAAAGCCGTACTACAGTGCTACCAGTCACACTGTCGCACGTCTTTGAAAAGCCGTACTACAGTGCTACCAGTCACACTGTCGCACGTCTTTGAAAAGCCGTACTACAGTGCTACCAGTCACACTGTCGCACGTCTTTGAAAAGCCGTACTACAGTGCTACCAGTCACACTGTCGCACGTCTTTGAAAAGCCGTACTACAGTGCTACCAGTCACACTGTCGCACGTCTTTGAAAAGCCGTACTACAGTGCTACCAGTCACACTGTCGCACGTCTTTGAAAAGCCGTACTACAGTGCTACCAGTCACACTGTCGCACGTCTTTGAAAAGCCGTACTACAGTGCTACCAGTCACACTGTCGCACGTCTTTGAAAAGCCGTACTACAGTGCTACCAGTCACACTGTCGCACGTCTTTGAAAAGCCGTACTACAGTGCTACCAGTCACACTGTCGCTGTATGTATGTGTGTAAGTGTAAAAATTATGATAGCAATATTCGAACATTGCATTCAACAAATATAAATCTTATCTCTCGCCAAAATTGAAGCCTATTGGGGGTCATGGATTTTCTTCCAATTTGGAGTTGTTGAGATCGTTAATTTGTCAATCAAACACGTGCATACGGAATTAAAAACTTAAACTTCTATTTCAGTCGTATGCCATTAATGTTAGCAGGACTAAATATAAATACAGAAAAACTAAATAAAAAATATGGTGTATTTATTTGGAGTTGTTGACACTACGTTGCCTTTGCGCTTTGTTGAAGTTGGATCAGTGTCTCGCAGGTAAACACCATCTTCATGTTGCTCTTAATTAAATACGACTACACTGTTACGCTACCTATAACTAAACATAATGATAACACAAAGATAACGCAACTCACTCAATATTAACTTCAATGTGAATAGCCCTTTACGTTGCCAGGAGTTGTTATGGAGAACTAAATATTAGGCCAAAACGCTTAAAGTGTAACTTACTGGAGTGAAAAAAATAATGTTTTCTTGTGTTACATATGACAGAACATTTCATATGTATACTGTGAACTCGGTATTCTGTTGGCCGAGAGCCAGCCAGTAACGAACATCGTACACTGGACTACGTTCACTTTACTCTGGACGATAAGACGGTAGAAAGCGGCCGAGAGTCCAGTACAGCCGAGCTTCTTTTGATTATACGCAAATCTGTTAAATAAATTGAATTGAGAGCAAAAGCATATTCTGTGTGCGAACAGTATTTAATTTTTTAATTTGTATATATGTAATTTTAAATCATCTTCAGAATATTTTTTAACTAACGCTTTGATTGTATAGACCAGTAGATAAAAATGAAAAATGTAAAACCAGTAAAAATCCCCCAAAAAATTTGAAGTGTTATAAAAATTGGTAGTGACAGTTGGCATATAAAGAATCAACAAGTTTGATGAAAAAAATGGTATTTACTAGTGTATTATAATGTAAAGAATTATGAGTAATATGAAATAGTCTAACGAGAACAGGAGCAACAGGACTGAGACTGCTTCCACTTTGGTACACAAGTAACGGATCTCAGATAACGACAGATACCAACTATATATATATATATATATATATATATATAGCTGGTAACAACGTTTGACAAGAATGGTTGAAGATCACCTACGATTATTCACCTATATTTGTCATGCAAAATTAACTTGTGCCAACAAATGAGCACACCTCTCCACCCTTCACCTCCTGGCGGGAATCGAACCCGTTGATTGGTGGGAGGTGGGTAGTACAACTACTACGCCGTGGCTCTTTTAAAGATACAAGGGGCGATTACATTTGAGTGCGGAACAGGTCTTAAAGTGCAAACCATGAAGTTTATAAATATTATTATTTTTAGAAATTGTAGTTTTGCGAGAGCTTACTTATTTATAAAGCGGGCGATTTTTAAACCTGGGTGGCTAACACGCTGGCTTAGAATCACAAGGTATCCAGCTAGAATCCCGGATAAATCATAGCTGTAAACGACATGTAGGGCCACGTTGGATATTGAGCAGAAAATAATCCCGAATATGTTACAGTCCTACATCACGCATATATAATTAACAGGTGGCTGGGTATTGAACGTTGGCTGCTGCTTTCACCTTAAATGTAGACAGCAAAAATTCACTACTTAATCTGGATACAGACGACACATTAAATTCCTATACTTTTTTAATGCTCGCATTGCAGTTTCCAGCCTCTTCCAAGTCGAAGCCTGACGCCACATCTACCTCGGGAGGGGGGGGGGTTAACCTTATTATCATAAAAACACGTTTGTATACACCCTTTTATAAAACGTTTTCGTTACATTATCGAAAATCTGAGAAAAATTATCCAGAAATCTTTGTACAGCTACTAGCAAATTGGTTTTCTCAGTTACGAGCTTTCCACGAATCTCGCGCAGCTACGTATGTGCGAATTTCAAATTTAAACAAAAGCTGTTCCACTTATCTCATACGTTAGTGAGACGAGGATAAAACGATTTTTCTACGGAGACTGAATACACATATCAGAAATAAGAGTCCTAGGCTCAGCAAAATAAGATAAATGAAAAATGCCAACAACATTTAAGTATTTACGCTTTACACTTTAGGGGAAAAAAATTGAAGTTGGTGAAGGAAAGTGGAAAAATCATGCATTCTCAATGCATAGCAACAAAATTCCCAAGATTGCCTGAGCATACCAACTAACACAAAGAAGATTAATGCTAATCTTTTGAAAGACGGAATAAATCCTAAGGTGGAAGGTGCATAAACTATCAACTAAGAGAAAGTGACAAATAAAGTACGCAAGATATTTCTTCTTTGCATACGTGTCATATAAATTAGTATTTCCAAAATGGCTTCATTTTAAATATACAAGCGTTAAATAAATTTGAAATTATATTTTTTTTGTTGCGGGATATGAATAGGAATATAATAAATGTCGAGTACAAACTACGTCCATTCCCCTGCTGTATTTATACACGTTCATACGTGGTGTAAGACAGCAGTAAGATGACACGTGCTTATTGTCAGTTTCCTCTGACTTATAACTTGTGTTCTGCTGACACAGGAGGTTTGTGCTATTTATTCTTGAAGATTTAAGTATTAACATTGCAGATATCTAGATTGATACAGGAACTGTATTTCACGAAGTAAACTTCGTGTAACCTCGGCGTTGTTCGTACAGTAACTTGAAGCTAGGAGTTGAGCTGAGAGATTTGGGTGGCTCTTAACAACGAGGTCTTGAGAGCCGATGAGGGTGAAATGAGGTAAGAACGAAGCAGTGCTGGAATGTAAGGGCGGGGAAAAGCGGAGATCCTGAGAAAACCCGCTGACCAGCGGCATCGTCCGGCACGATTCCCACTTGCCAAAATCCGGGAGTGACCCGGCCGGAGATTGAACCCGGTTCGCCCTGGTGGGAGGCGAGCAGTCTAACCACTCAGCCACCGTGGCCCCCTGAAGATAGGATAAATACGGGAAGGATCTGTAGTTTTAAATACGAAGGTAAGCTCCATTTATTTACGCGACGTGTTTCTTCTTTATTAACTGTACATTCGCGTAAAGCTTTTCGCTGTTTTCTGGAAATATTTAATAGTGAAGTCAGTCGAATCTTGAATAGTTACAAACTTGTTTCAAACTGTCAAATCTTACCGTTGTAATTTAGAAAATATTATTTCACTTCAAAACATAGCTATCCTTCAGTACACATTTGCAAGTACGGATTATTTGGGTAAGACTTTTCTTTATCTCTATTTCCTGTTTACATTGCAGCGGTGAACACGTGCCCGTCACATGAACAGCGCATCTATCCAGCACACTGAACGCAGTCTGGAGAAAATTAATTGAATTCAGAAGTACAATCTAAACGTGGAATAATAAATATGAATACACTGCATAAAGCTGGAGCTTGCTTAATATTATGGTGGTTCAAATTCACTGATTTTAACGAGTTCAACGTAGGCCTTCCAAGCTTTTTACCATAGTAAAATGGCAGCATTAGCCATTTCAACAGCAATCACGTTGTAAACTGAAAACCATTGTAACTGATTATGAATCACAGAAATTGTTCTACGTATAACTTAAATTAACATATAGCTTCATAAACATACGTGTTTAAATATAAGTAATATTAATTTATTTCTGACGAATGAAATACATTTATGCACTTAACTTCTTGCTACACATTTGCTAGTCTCAAAGTGCTATTAGTATTTAGAAAAAAAACTGCTAGGTAACGTGTTGTTTTAGAGAAGTAGGTGGCGCGGTATGTTTAGGAGGCGTCTATTTCGGACGGAGCTTCTATCTGCTCCACATTTTATATTTACAAATAATAAATATAATTTACTTCGTTAATGGTGATGAAAATACTTTACACGGTCAATACAGTATTGTTTACATAATATAGAAATATCCACGTCATGCTCTAGAGTATTAAAGATAGCACATCTCATGTCGTGCCTAGAGACACAACTGTGAATAATAACAGGGACACTGGTTCCCAGTTAATTTTACTGACTGGTCTTTCTAAAGGCTTCTTGACATTCAGTTATTAGATTTGTTATACAGATTACTCTGTAAACGTGTAGAACTCGTTTGGTGTCGGCATACTCATCTTGTGCTTGTAAGTCGAGATTCAAGGTTCTGTATGTATCATACAGCTAACGTGGAAATGCAATAGTACTAAAAAGAAAATTTGACACTCGCTTTACACGACAATCGCAGAATGAAAACCATTGAGAAATTTCAAGAAAACTCGCAATTTAATAAAGTCGAAAGATCTGTGCCGCATCTCTAAAATGAAATTACAGTCCACGTTATTGTCATCGATGGGAACCACAGCGGTGCAATCGTCAGCCCACTAGCTTCCCTCATGGTCAAACAGTTTGGACTGCCCAGCGGGGTCAAACCCGGATTTTTTCTTGTGGGAAACGCGGCGGGCGTTGCTTTTACCCATTAGGTTTTCGCGAGAGTCCCCTATTTCTCCCTCCACAACATTCCATCGCTGCTTCATCTCCAAAACAGGACCTGGGTGTGATTCCTGGTGCAGTCATCCTGATTTCGGTTTTCCATGGTTTCTCGAAATCACTCGAAATCGGCCCTGGCCGATAACTTCCCCGTCCCTGCTTCTTTGAGCCACTTGCTCTGCCTTACATGATCTATGATGTTGCCCCATCTATCTACCAAACTCCATAATTATTGAGCTTCACTGAAAAACGTTGCAAAATACTGCCCAGGTTTCTCTCCCTGATTTTCTCGACTGCATATCGGGGCCGCGGTAGCTGAGCGGTTAGGCTGCTCGCCTCCCACCAAGGCGAACCGGGTTCAATCTCCAGCCGGGCCACTCAGGATTTTCGCAAGTGGGAATCGTGCCGAACGATGCAGCTGGTCGGCGGGTTTTCTCGTCGATCTCCCGTTTTCCCCACCCTTACATTCCGGTTATACTTCATTCTTTCCAAATTTCACTGTCATCGACTCTCAAGACCTCGTTGTTAAGAGACGCCATAATCTCTTAACTAAACTGAACTCTACTCGACTGCATATCGAGCAGTTGATCTCATGGGAGAAGACATAAAACTCAGCGAACAAGTTGGGATCCAAGTCGGCGACGAGCCCCCGACAAGACTGTACACTGGGACGTCGATCTACTCGTGGGGCATCCTGTGACGAGCCATCCCACCTTCTCTCCGAGCACATCCGACGCGAACGCACACACAAGCACATACAGCCGGAGAGAATAAAAAAAAAATGTGCCGTGTCACGGGTTTCGCTTTCATTCAAATTTTGTCCTCCGATCCGGTGAAAGGAAACAGACCTCCTGGAACAGAGGCGGCGCACAAAAAAGGGAAGAGAGGGCTGAAGTAGGACGCCAAGACTATTTTTTTCCTCGCCCCTTCCCTATCGCAATAACAATAGTAAAAAAAAAAATAATGTTGATAGTGACGGGGAGGGGGTAGGGTTCCAACCCAAGGTCATTAAACAACAGTTGTATGGGATGTAAAACGGTTTTTTTTTCAGGGCGAGGTATAGCGGAGGGCCGGGATCTCAGGTAGCCGGCGGCGGGTTTGGGAAAGGGTTTCGTGACCCGGGGTAGGGTTGTGGAAGGCAGGAAGGGCGGTGTGTGTCTCTCCCCGCCCAGGTGACGCGCTGATTCATATTCTAATGAGCCAGACGCCGGCGGCTTCGGGAGCAATCACTCCGCAGTGGCCGAGGCTCGCGTCTTCCTGTTCCGGGTGCCGCGAGCTGCTCCGAGTCGGCGACGAGATGCTCAGTGGACTAGCGCGACACGGGACTGTGCGCGTCGTGGGTCCGCTCTCGCTGTCTTCAGCTCGCCACGTAAGTAGCTGCATATCACTGTGCCTAGCCTAGCGTCTCTAGTGTACCTGCTGCTACCTCCCTGCAACGCCAACATGGCAAACGAACCCTTCCCCAAGAATGCTGCGAGTGAGTGAAGAGATTTGCGCGGATCTTAACATCTAGGTCTTGAGAGCCGATGAGGGTGAAGTGGGGTGAGTATGGAGCATCGCCGGAATTTAAGTGCTGTGAAGCGGGAGATCCCCGAGAAAACCCGCCGACCAGTGGCATCGTCTGGCGCAATTCGCCCATGCGGAAATCCGGGGGTGACCCCACCGGGAATCGAACCCTGTTCGCTTTGTGGGAGGCTGGTATTCTAACCAATACACCACTAGACTACCGTGACTTCTCGGAAGGTTGCTGCATTAACTATATGCGTGCTAATACAAGATCTTGTACAAACATGTTTATCACCAAAATATTATATTCTGATGACGATAGCAAAGGTGGGTATCACACCTGTTTGCATGTGCCACGTATATTCTTATGAATGCTCACTGGAAATTGAATATTCATACTCTTAGTGGCATAACCTTTAGGTGAGGACGCAAGCATAATATTGCCCATCGAATTACGCTAGCGTTAAAGTAACATTAAAAATACACGATGATGACATCGTTTGCACCGTCTGCCAAGATGCGAGGTGTCTTCAGATTTCTGTGGTGTGACGAAATGTAGATGCTTGCAATTATTATTTTCATTATTATTTAATTTATAGTTTAAAAGTGAAACTGTATGCGTTTTATGAGTTAACCCTATATTCCGTAACACTACAGCCTGAGCGTGTGATTTTAATTTTTGTACAAAAAATGATTGTGAATTAATTTAATGGTTTCACTTAAAAAGATGCCCCCCCCCCCCTTCAGAAACAGTGTAACACAATTCATGTATGTAGGTGCCGTATACTAACATAATATAAATTATTCTATGCTTTGTAAATTGTAACTGGAATGTATCATGAGGATCTTCGCATGGCATTGTCGCTGTTATGCTATATATTTACTCAAATGAGAGTTTTTTTTCCCTTATTGTGGATTCGTTAAAGTCTCACAAGTTTCCGTTTGTTCCACCTGAGAAATAATATTTACGTACGTGCAGCGCGTCTTCGGTGGGTGTACTCACCCTTGTGTCGAGGAGTCAACCCCTGGCCGTTTTCCAATTAGCAATTAGAGTTTACATAAAGGTCACGTGATCAGAATTAGTCGACTAAAATGGGGAAGTATTTGGTATTTTAGTATTTAGTTTTTAGTATCTAAGGAAACTTTCTAAAATACTAAATTATCAAATCGTAACAATTTTTGAACAAGTGACTATCGACGGCGTCCGAATTGAACGCTGCTTTACACTAAAATCCTAAAATACCAAATGGTCAATTTAAACACGACCCCTAGCTCAAATATTTCTCGGGAATCGATTTGTGGCTCCGATAAAGTTCAGCCAGCATGTCGTTCCCTAGTGTTTAGTCTGTCTGAGCACTATCCTGACACGCCAGTCTCAAATTCTGACTTCCAACGCGCTCAGGAGCTGCTACCGTCGTCTCTCACGGCCTGCGTTGACGCACGTGGACGTGAAACCTCATCAGTGCGTGTAATACATCGGAATTCCCAAACCGCGACAGTACGTACGATAATTATGGCGTGGAGTTCTCGGGCCATACGTGGGATTTGCTATTTAAGCGAGTTGGGATCTGCCTTTCATTTAAAAGTTCTATCTTTTTAAAACACATTGTACGGACAGCTAAAAACTGAGTAAATGTTTTGTATACAAAGAAAATTTAAATAGTCAGTACTTAAATATGCGTTAGTTTTCCTTTAGCTATATTACATAAAACTGTGTATACGGCCTCTTGTGCTATGTATGTTAGGAATACGAAGTGTCGCTAATGTGCGGATGGAGGCGTTACTTTGGAAAGCGCACGTTACTAAAACAAAAATAGTGGTCTCTTAGCCGCCAAAATTTTTGACTCGTTACAATAAAAGAAAAGATTTAAGCGTTTAAGATTTTTTACCTGAATGTTGTTAAAACATTTGAAGATAAAACTTTTCATCTAAATGTTTGCTATCAGATATGATGATCATGGAAACCTTTCTTGGAGAATCTCTTTTATGTTAACAACAGCTACCAAAACCATCCAAAAACCTACACAGAAAAAATAAAATGTGATTATTTTTTAGACCAGGTATCACCAAAAACTTTTAGCGGTTCTAATAACACGTGTAACACCTTACAAATTTTGATTAACGATCTGTTTTCGACTGTTTAGTGACTCATTGTGCCAACACAAATATAACACCGTTATCTACGTCAGTATGTCTACTGCTATTTTAATTTAAAAAAAAAACTTTCTATTTACAAAAGACGGTGTTTTCAATCAACGGAAGGGCGTAATTCTGCATGAATATGCGAGGCGCAGATCTTCAATTGTGTATGTTCGTGTGTAGTGGATCCGTGTACGTCCGGATTGTTTACCAGTAGCTTACGCCGAGTGGAGAAAAACAATGTGCTTAGGGAAATTTCGAACCACTGCTATGATAATTCTTTCTAGGGTCAGAAGTGATACGGGTACAGAAGGACAGTAAAGCAAACAAAATTTCTGATATACCATATGCATTTTCATAATGAAACGTTCAGTTCTCTATAACAAGTAAAAATATCACTTAATCCTATTTCAGATGCCTGATTAAGCGCTAAACGGCTAACTTGAAAACCGAGAAAAAACCGGATAAAAAATGTATTATGGAGAAACCTAAACTGTGGTCTTAAATCCCCCTACTTCCAAATATACGCATTATTGCCACTTCGAACTACCTCTTGTCGAAAAGTGAAGTAAATTAGCCAGATAATACCGCTCAGTGCAAGAACCGAACACCTCGCTGCCCACTGAAGCCTTCTTAACGTCCAAGTTAGTCTTCCACACCATCAATACACTTTGTTAATAAATGTTCCACTGCAATTTCAAGCTGCACCGTTTAAAGTTGTACACTGCAATAACAAAACTACCAAGCTATAGATTTTTATACTACGTATATTAATTTCACATACTGCATTAAAATCTGTAAACATGTATCTATTTTCAAAATGGACTCATTTTTATAAAAATTAGGCCCCACAAATAAATATTTTTATGTGAATAATTATATACCTTACATTATTTGTGTGAAAGTATTTTCATAGTCCGGAAGTGTTTCAACATCTTTCAAATGCCTAGCAGTTTCCATAGTTACTTTTTTATTATTTACTTGTCAGGTTGAACGGGGATTTCAGGGGTTTAACAATGCAAATACTGAATTTCCATAATAATAGTACACATTTGACAGAGACAACTAATAACGAGAACAACAAACATACATTTTCGTCCAAATTTATATCCTTGTTGTACTGCTTAGCTTTAACTTTTATTCTCAAACAGTTTTGCTGTACACGAAAGGATGAAGGGTACTACACAATGTTTATTATAATATAGCCTACCCTGGAAAAAAAATTGGTCAAGAGATATTACGGTTTACTTCTTAACAATTTTAAATTACAGAACTTGGGTGTTGTTACCACACATAATTTAATTGTACTTCCAAAGTCGTACGTGGCCTATGTTAAATTAAAAACCTAATCTTGTTTAAGACTGAACAATAAATCTGTATTCAGCCCACATAAACCCGGGAACTGGAGGACAAAATGATAAAGCAATATCGTTTATCTAAGGGCCAATACCGGAATAAATGCAAACTAGTTGTCAAACTTGCACAGAAGAAAAAAAGCTTAACTGTACAGATTTTTTTGTCGCTTGTTTGTCACGTTTGTGTAGTACATGCGTTTAAAACAGGTTCTCAATTTGTTGTTAAGTTTTACCCATGGTTATATTTTGTAGTAAACATTAAAAATAAATAGAAATGAAATTTTAATTGTTATTATTTCAAAATCTAATTATGGTTGAACAGAGAAAAGTTGTAACTTTCTGTTAACGTTTACTGGGATTAGCTGAGCAAATAATATGTTACTGAGCTTTGAAAAACCGGTTTAAAATTTAAATATTAGCATTTAAAATTTGCATATCTACGTATTTTAAAGGCTCTGTTATATTTCGAAACCATTTCAATACTTCAAACCCTTGAATTAACCATCATTTAGAGAACATAAGATATTTAGAGTTATACTTAGGTGTTTAGGATGCTGTACATCCGGGTTAACTATTGACGGCCGAGCAGTATTTTCGAGGCCCACTAGTCAGAAACAAGACAACTGAATATGTGGTGGTGACTGTCGTGGACATGCGTGCCTCACATCGACCCCACTTGTCACACACACCTTTCATTTACTATTTTTGGCACTGTGTTATGTTGTATGATATGCTGGTAAAATATTTCTGAAAAAAATTGCCGGTTTGGAGATTTATGTGTACAAAAATATCACTGTCGATTATAACCATTCTCATGTTATGTTTTTAAAACCAAACGAGGAGCGTGTTAACGATAATTATTTTCATTTTAAAGTCAATTGCAATAAAAAATATTTTTTTCTGGGTTGGCCTTACATCGAACATATAGATAGATACGCACATACGCTGTACTCAGTTTAATTGTATTTGGACAGTGTTGTCAAAAAGTATTTTGTAGTGAGCACACATTATAAATTGCTCCCGTAACAGGAAGGTCATAGGTGACATTTTATAAAGGCGCAGCATTAAGAATGGTTGCAGATTTACTAACGCTAAACATATCAACCGAATCTCATAGGCTTTAGAAAGTTAATAAAGTAAACAAAATACGGCAATGCTACAAAACTGTTTCTTCTCAACTCTGTGAGCAAATTTAATGATGAATTTCCGCGAAGCTTTTTTTTACTCCGATTATTTTGTAAAATGTATTGCGAGTATCACATGACTGGTCATTCCATAAAAACCTCCATACCTGCTTGCATGCAGGCTCGGGTAGCAGGCTCGTGGAACCTTCCGCCCGAGCTTATACGTAACATTGCATCGTGTTACACAGGCTTTACGTTCGAAGTAACAGTCAATTCACGAAAATCGAGGTTGTAACAAAACGAGCTCTCGGCCTCTCAGGGCTCCCGCCTACCTCGAGCTTGAACTGCTTGCAGAGTCTGAAATTCACGCTTCTATCACGAAACTGTTAAACGTGCGTTCAATGTGCTGATACACGAAAATAACACACACTTCAGACGAGGGCTGTCGAGTGCTTTCAAAACGCCACGCTCATTAGAAACACCATTTCAGAGTACACCAAGTAGCTAAAAACTACTTTTTCAAAGCTCTGTAGTTAAAAATATACGCGCATAAACTGTATACAAAACAACTCGCGGGCTCTGTAATGAAACTTCCAACAGACTTTCCACCAATAAGATAATAGGGTCATCACTGAAAGTCCCATAGGTATATGCAGTGCGACTAGAACACTGCAAGCCAATAGAGCGCTTAGCGGCGATTGCACACTTAATGCGTGTGGCGGTGTCGTCCTTATCGCGATTTTTTTGTAGCCTACCTTAAAAATAAGAGGAGAGTCTGAGGTCCTGGGTAGAGGTAGGACCTAAGAGCATCTCAGGACTGAGCCCCATACGCCTACGCATGCACGGAAGGTTCTGACAAGGACAAATGCTTGCGGCTTTACTGGGATTGGGCAAACATGGCCGTGAATGGGGCCATGTTTATAACTTCCGATCCTTACTTTACCTAAACTACAAAGGGAGGAATAAAACCGCCATACACAACATAAAATCACCTCGACAGAAAATAATTGCAAGATTGCATTCAATTTATGAAGTAAAAAAAGATTTCTACTGGAACAGAGGAGTCCTTGTCGCTTTCTTGCTTCTCGGCCTCAAACGCGGAAAAAGGACGAGTTAGGCGGGAACTTGAATGCGGACCAGAAGGGCATCGCGCAGTTCGCGTGTGAGCCTGTGTGTTCCGCGGCGACAGCGGGTCCAGCAGCAGACTGCCGGTGATCAGGAACTGACCCGTGAAGACTGCAGAAGACGTCGGAGGTGGTGCAGCGGCAAAGGAACCACGCGTTACTCCTTTCATCGATGCTTGAGAGAGGGAGACATAGAGATGTTTGGGCGGAGCTTATGGCTGTTCTAAAAGCTACACTTTAATTCTAATTTTAATACATGGAATTATTTCGCTGTGATATAAAATAAAAATCTGAAAATTTAGGAGAGTGGAGAAATGTAGAATTTGAAATAAATAAGTGGTAACAATTAAAGTTTACGAATATATTTTTTCTTACAATCTCAAAACGGAACAAAATTATTACATTACGCTACAGCTCAAAATGACTGTTCTTGTTATTAAAACGTCGCATGAAAAATATTTCTTGTGAATTTCTTATACGCTTCTCTCGTATATCAGTCCTAAAGTCAAAAACCACAAACAGTCAAATCCTTACCTCAGGTATACAAAGTGATGGATTTCAAATAAATGGCAGAGCTCAACGAACACTGTAACTATTAACATACTTTGCATTAACATTACTTTTTGAAACTTGTACAAATAAATACGTATTTTAAGAAAAACTTCTTATATTTACGCTTTAAAAACACGTAAAATGTTATTTTTCAATTTATTTAGAATTTTGATTATGCTATCAATATCATGCCACGAAACCATACAACTTTCTAAAAATTATATTTAAAAAAATGTCAGCAGTCGCAGGCACAACTTTACCAGCTGAGACCTTCATTGTCGATGGAAATGACGTGAGTTTGAGGTGGAACATCGACGGAATATAATGACGGAGGAAACAAATGTGCTGGTAGCAAACTCATCAGCCAACGGCAACGTCCGCCACGTTTCCATATGCTTAAACATAGCTGTGACGGCGCTGGAAATGTAGGCCGGCCCGCCTTGGTTGCGAAAAGGAGGGGATGAGTGTTTTTTACCACTAAACTACAAATACAGCCATGTGTACAGAGACGTGAACTTGCCAGACGCCTACCGAACCAGCAGGAATCCTTGAACAGCAGGACGAACACGATCAGACGTAAGGCCTACTCATTATACCTACATCCCACCTAAATAAATCCACGTTATCTCGCTCCTGACAACCTTTGTTTTACGACAAAGCTGAATTGAACTAAGTGTTTCCCATTCAAGGTTTGACGTTACGTGTATAAGTAGAATTACAGAAATTCCCTTCTTCTTGCAGTAAGTTTTATTTCACATCTATTCTGATGCACCTTCGCATACACCAAGTTTAAATATAGCGTTATAACAAATTTAGAAAAAAAAATTAAAATTTAGTGTTGCAAATAGTTACTGCAAATTTATTTTCTTAATTCATTCATTGAGTTATAATCGCATGCCAACTGTCTATATTATTTCTGTCACTAGAGCTTCTGTTTGTTGGTTTGAATAGTTGGTATACTACGTTCTCGTAATAATTTATTTCTTCCCAGCAGTATGAACTAGACTGGACATATCCGTCCCCAGTGCCGCACCTCTGAAGAACCAGTTCGGTGTTCTCGTGTCGTGTTTGATGACTCGAACGAGTCTGACTAGAAGTATACTCTCAATTAAAAATCATTCAGAGATCCTGATTTTTGAAGTTTGTTATCGGAAGGAAATTCACAGACGAGATGAACGGTTTGCTACCAAGCGCCAAACCTGCAATTCTCTATCTATGCTAATTTTAGATTCATAAGATGACGGCTAAACCTGTAGGTTCAGGTTAAATTTCTCGGTGTCATATAAAAAAACGCAAAGAAATGTGTTAAATAGTATATTGAAATGATTAGAAAGATATTTTGCGTTCTTTACGGATTGAGACCCTGAGATTTACTATTGCAATAAATTAACTGAGTTACGGGACAAAACCTAGTGAGGCTAAAAGCTAGAGTAGTTACATAAAGTACAGAAGAGGCACGTGGAACTGTTATTTACCATATACCAAAATATTTTGCCAAAACTTTACTTGAATAAAATTTTTGAAACATTTCACTTTAATTTGCATTTATGCTCTCACAGCTACTTTCACCCACGATAGCTGCCTGCAAGCGAATCACAAATTTTCAGCACTGTGGTACACAGAATTATGCGTACTACACTGTGATAGGCGCACGTATTTTCGCAAATGACCAGCAGATAAATAGGAGAGAATCTTGAACCCTATCTCGCATGAAAATACTTCAGCATAAAATATTTTTCCTCAATCATGTCGATTAATTCCAATCCTTTCTGAAACCTGCATAGTTAGTTTTGGTTAGGGATGATGAGAGACGCAGTTTATACATTTTTTCATCCCGTTTATGACACAATTCTTATAAAAAACAAGCTGAACTCTGCGATTTCACCTGACCTAAATTAGAATTGATGGATTTGGCTGATCCCACGTATTTTTAGCCTAATTTCCAAAGGAAACATAGGCTTCTGAATCGTCTGAATGTATGTCTGGATGTGTATCCCCCCCACAATAACTTTAAAACCCGTTAACCGAGTTTCATCAAACTCGGTACACATATAATACTTAGTAAGCACACCAAAATTGTATAGTTTTTGACCACGACAGGTGCTTAATTTTAAAATGGCGGCCATTTAATTTCTAAAAAACTATGTCACCTCTCGGTGACCATCGAACTGATTTAAAACAAACTAGATATATCGACAGTAAATCATGAATGCATTGGATTAAAAAATAAATATTGTTGTTGGATCGTCATTTTTGAAGATAGCACTACATGAATAATACACCTTCTACTTTATACCTCGGAAATTAATTAACTTATTCCCACAAAATTTGGCATGGATGTAATGCCATGGTATGTCATGTAAGCAATTGTATTTTAAATGGATAGTGCACAAAATTTTAAAATGGCGGCCATTTAAATATTTTTGGTTAATTTGCTGTACTAACTTTAACGTTTGATAAAACTACACCAAACTTGGTATGCTGAAAATACATGTTGTAAGCATCAAGTACGACAATACGAAGTCATTTTCGTTCGTCATTTTGTAAGATAGTTCCACATTAAATAATAAAGGTTTTATGTGATATCTCGAGAAACAATCAACTGATTACTACCAAATTTTGCAAACTAATAGTGCTGTTTTAGGTCATGTGAAATAGTATGTTTTGAGAGTACCAAACATTTGTTTTTAAAATGGTGACCATACAAAAATTTTGGTTTAATATGCTATACTACGCAGCCATGTACCCAATTTCCACTTTACTTTGTATATTTACATTATCTATTACACATACAAAATGTTTATACGCTAACCCTCATGTCCCGCCATTTTGTAAGATAGCGCTACACGAATAAATAAAATTTAACGTTATATCTTGGGAAACAAATTACCTGTTCATACTATATTTGGCATGCAAGTAGAAGCCTGGTTGGCCATGTAGATTTATGTGTTCTAAGAGGCCAGAAATTTATTTTCGAGATAGGTATAGTGTGCTATATGTACACTAATCTTTTACGTGTGTCCTATATTTGAAATAACTGATTCCTACAAAGTTCAGGTTACAAGTTATACTTTTGTATTTCATTAAAAAGTATATTAATTTTTNATTATATGAGGAGTTAGTCACATATTTTGAAAATAACGGCCATGTAAACATTTTATATTAATGTAGCATAAGTCTTACAAAATATCAACCAATTTTTATATACTGACAGAATCTATGACAAACATGAAATTTGCTAGTTCATAACCTTTTTGTCCGACATTTATGAAGAAATCGAACTTTTATGTCATATCTCGAGAACAAATAAACCGATTGCGACCAATTTATGCATACAATAGAGGTATGGTAGGTCATGTGAACTTACGTGTTTTAAGTGACTCCCTCACATATATTTAATGTTGTAAATATTTCAGGTTAGTAAACCCTTACTACCAAAACATTGAACTGATTACAACTAATGTTGATACTCCGAATCCTGTCCCCGTAAAGCAGCTGATTGCACGCCAGTTTACAGTACGAGGGATTCTAGGTTCTAGTTCCGGGTAAAGAACGCGTGTAGGTATATGTAATTGTCTCACTAGTGTTGCATATGTTTCTGGTTCAATATCTAGAGATATCACTGTCAACGAGACGCCAAAGCCTACTTATAATGTAAGCATTTAAGAATGCCATCAAAATTATTTGCATCCATATAGAGTAAAATAGGCAAATTAATTATATCAATATCTTCTTTTTTTCTGTTTACTGTAGCTTCCTCCGCTCTATAATTTAAACTGTCTTTGAATTTATATGTGTGGCAGTCTGACATTACATAATTCTTTTTCCCGGACCTATAACTCCCCAGAATTTGGTACCGATATTTTTGTTTGGAATGCTGAAAGTAAACAGAGATAGTTAAAAATATTTAAAATTTGCTGCTTCATCCACTACAAATTTTAATTTGTTATTGGACTTTATCTATTTTCTAAATTTATATAAAAATATATATTTCCCATGGCTACACAACCGAAAACACATTTTTGTTAAAATTTATTGTGGCAGATTAAAGTTAAATTTCCCGCGACTACACCTTAAAAGGATTCGAACTTGCAACTGAATTTTTGTGTTTGACATATTGGTAATACACAAAACTTTTGCACGCATTCAATTCCATCCGGAAATTGAGTGAGATTGTATAGCCTGCACAACGGTATAATCCAAAAATATAACGTAGGAAAGTAATTCAAAAATAAAATTTCAATACAAATATGCCCGTGATAGTAAACATTTCAAAGAAAAACAATAATACCGTTCAGCTACCGTTTCATACAGTATGGTGATGTCCACCAACGTATTTGGATTGGTTTTAATACATAACTCACCGAAGATTTCGTCGAAATTACTGTAGGGGTTTTCGCTCAATGTCGGAAAATACAGAGAACCCTACTAATACAAACAGACTATATGGTTTTATTAGTGCATATTACACAGTAAACAAAGGCAAAATAACAGTTGACTAAGCAAAACATTATTACGAATAATTGCACTAAATATTGGTGGGGTCGTTATGATTACGTTAACTTACCTTGTAATTCCTCATTTTGAGCAGGCTTCATAAATTTGAGGTTTAAAATGATATCCCTGATTATGTATAAAATTTACATTCTGGCCATACCTTAGTCTGCGTAGTAGAAAACAATGAATTTCTGTAGAAGTACGTTACCAAGACTACAAACAATTATTTCTTGAGTTTGGATTTCGTTGACGCGGTAAATATGTAGGTATGCTTGACACTATTGCAAACGTGACACAGTGGAAGAAGGTATTTCCAGTTATAAAACACTTCATGTATGTAACAGACCTAAAAGACGTATCGCCTGTAAGATGTGAAAGAAATTCACTTAAGTTGCTTATTAATTTCCTATATTTTCCAGATTTATATGGATATATATAGCAGAGTTATTCTTTAAGAAGATTCTGTGCTTATTTTTAAAGTGTATTATTATAATTTTCAAATCGTGCAGTAGCGCGAAGTATAAAAACAAAATAGCATACATTTCAATATATCAAAATACAATGGTAGAAGTTCAAATCCTAAAGTATGAGTTGTGTGACGTACGGTATGATAACATTTTGAAATTTTTTTTTCCGAGGACAAATTTTTCTAATAAAGTGTAATTTATTATTAAAGTCCATAGAGGAATTACGCATTTCAGTGCTAAAAGATACAAATGTCATAAAACATGTAGCTCATAATGTTTCAAGATAAAACACCTTCTAGTATCTTCTGTAGGTGATGCACTATATAGATAAAAAAAAAGTACGCTTGTCAACTTAATAGACCCATCATCAAATGATGATGGAAATTCGTTCTGCAAATAACGTTAGAGCTCTTTACATGTTTTCTGTTTTTGTAGTCATCCCTAGTAGCCCAAACCTACATCATAGTAGCCCTAACCTACACCCTAGTAGCCCTAACCTACACCTTAAATTCGAGTCAGTAGAGAACCACTGATTCGCAGTAAAATTCAACTGCTCGAATCAGTGAAAATTGCTCCACTTGGAATCGGCGAGAAACCACTGATTCACTGAAACAATTTCACTGATTGAACCAGTGACAAGCAACTGCGTGTGAAGAAGTAAATATTTTTTTTAATGGAATTTAGTCAAATATTTAGAATTTAACGTATTTCCGATAGTCACTGTTCATATTGTGCAATGTTTCGTAATTAAACCAAAAGTAAACAAGAATATTCGCTGTGCCCAGGATTTTCACCCACAAAATTCCTTTTTAAAATGGTTATCTTACCAATTGAGCTACCAAGCCAACACTGGCAGGATACGGGAAAATATGCGTATTAAGATACTTGATCGAAAATGCGTTGCTTTGAATTGCATGTCCTTTCTTTTCATTTTTAGTTTAATTCGCATCATTAGGACTTTTATAAATGCACTGCACTTACTTCACCACGTTTAACTGAGTGCTACGATGATTTGTGAAAACGAAATGAGAGAAGTAAAAACTAAATGTTGCCTCGTAAATTGGTATTATAATTAACAAAACTCACATAAAAAAATATATTTCATGGGTTTTATTATTTTATGCATTGTTATTTCATTTGATACACCTCGTTTAACTAACCCATCAGTCAAAAAACAAATTTCTGAAAAACAGCCAGTGAAATGGTTGACGAATCAATGAAAAAAAGACACGAAATCAATAAGTAATGGAAAACTGGCATTTAAAACTAATTAATCAGTTAAATTAACAGAAGCGACTGTTGATTGAGTCAGGTACTGTAAATTTATTTAAGCAGTGAAATTCTCACTGAATCAGATATAGTGTGTAAGAAGTGACAAGAATGTTTTCAGTATTCGTACTGTGTTAGTCGTTCTTATACTTCTACTATTGTCTCTGCATCACAAAAATGATTGAATAAGTGATTATTGCAGATTACTTAAGGTAATAATAATCAGTTTTTTAAACACAAAATATGTTATCTGTATTTCTGTATGTCCTTTTGTTCTCGCATCACGCAAAACGTACAGGACATATTTTAATAAAACTGTCACTTCAAGGCAGTTCTTAAATCGACATAATTACTGGGTTATATTTCATCCCATTAAATAAAGAATTAAATGAGCAGCAGAAAATAAACGATGGTTCCCCTTAGAAATTTTTTCTCCCCTTGACATATGTTTATTCGAATATGACTTCAGAAGTATATCGCATAGTTACATTGTTGTTATATTATATTGTTGGATCATTACCGATGTGTTTATATAATGTTATGGACAGTAATAATTATACCATTATATTTCCTTTCAAAGTATCGTGTTAGGCTATTTGATGTATTTTGAAGCCTATTCAAAGTCGAATTCAATGATTTTTTTTAACACTTCCACGAAGTAGGTTTAAAATTAAAATTCTTCTTTTATCTTGAAAACACAAACGTCATTGAAGAATTCAGATTATTTATATGCATATAAATCAAATTTGGTTGCTGTCACTAAGTCTAGAGGCTTGAACATGTAATGTTTGAAACCAAATCTGTGACGTGACTTATAATTATCTATGAACACAGTGTCAATATCCACGTGTTTGGATGACTAGTGTTAACAAGAAGCTTCGTCGAAATGAGACTATCTGTGTATAACCTGTAACGAAAGACGCGGAGTCTTGTTCACATCCACAGATACGTTGACGACCAGTAAGGCCGAGATAAAGAAATTAACCGTAGAGAAAAAATGGGGTAGAGTGGACTTGCAAGCTGCACAGTAGGTCACGCTCTGTGTTCCAAAATTGAACTGCTTTTCTGGGTAAGAAAGTACATCGAGATGTTTGTACACTTCCTGTGGCGTAGTTCTAATGTAACTATACGCCGTGGACGGTGAACTGAGCACTTCTGAAATCAACCTTTGGAAAATGTGGCTGATCCTGGCTACATATACTTTAACAGACACACTGAATGGTATGCGCCCAGTAAAGTTGGTAACGACAGAGGGAATATAGTGCCATGTCTTGACGTTCAATTGAAAGTGTCAGGTAAGCATTTGTGAATTCTGTAATAATTTATTTTGCCTTTTTTTTTTGCTTGTAAGTGTAAGGCTGAACAAATTGGTAAAATATTTACTTACCTAATAATTTTACAGTTATAATTGACCGGCGCATGAATACAGTGAGCAGGCCCACGGCAGTGCTAATTTTCCATATGCTGGGAGAATACGTAACGGGCATACAAGTAGATCTTAAGTATGGCTTTCAAAAGTGCTCAGTTTACCGTGAACAGGTTGTAGAATAATTCAAGTTAGTCAAAGTATTTTATTCAAATAAAATGCGGGTATGTTGGAAATGTCAATGTAAACGAACATGTTCATCACTGTTCACTTTGTGAGTTTGGAAGTTGTATCGGCGATGTGTGACTCGATATTTGTAGCATGCGCAGAAGACGCAGATTGGTTCATCTCGTTGTGGAATGAACGTGGCAGAAAACTGCGGCGAGAAGACAGTGTCTGAGAAGAGAGAGACTTGCCCCGCTGTTGCAGGGGGACGTGGTCGCGCACACACAGGATTTGGCCGCGCAAGGTCTGGGCCCTCGTATTAAGCAACGGCGGAAGAGAGCGCACAGCGGATATCAGAGAGTAGCCGTATTACCCTTCCTTCACCTGCCTGTTCCACGATAGCCCTCCTGCCTCGCACTCAGCACACACAGCTTTCTGCGCACGCTTTACCTGCGTGTGGGCGGCTCCTCTCTCGTGTCTATACAATACCTGCTTCACGGCGCGTTCACCACCTCCTCATATATACCTTTGAAGAATAAATCCCTCACCGTCACAGCATATCTTCCGAAGTAAACACCGACTGGTATACAGTACCGTTGTCACCATATAACGAATACGGGAAGGAATGTAGGTAGAGCTCAATGTCTCGTTGGCAGTGAGGTCTTTATAGACGGGGCGAGTTGATCAGAGAAACAGGAAAGGAGAAGGAATATACCATCGACCCGTAGTAAGTGATTTTGGGAAACCATGGAAAACCGAAATAAGGAACTCCCGAATGCGAGTCAGAAGGTTTAACACTCTACCACCCCACTAGGTAGAATGGATGTTTTCATTTCGGCTGCGCAATAACCAACTTTACAGTCCGAACACTAAAACATCTTCCGGAAGATGTTATACTTGAAACTGATAGCATCATTACCTATAAAAATTTGCCGGCGAGCCTTGAAATGACCATAACACCAGTAGTGAACCTTCCTACTGGCGCTGGGGCTCGGCCATGGTGCGTTATTTATGGCTACGCTTGGGGCGAGTCCTGACTTCTTTATTTCATCTTTTCACTTAAACAGTTAAGGGACTTGATCAAATCACTTACTTTCTTTAGGGAAATCACCCCACAGAGTTGTCATTTTAACATATTCCGTGAATTGATCATCTACCTTAGGGATCTGATCAAATCTCCGGTTTTATCATCTCCTTGCGATATATACACAACTAAGAAGTCCAGACTGTTGGGAAAATCACGCAGAAATTTCGCTTTTGTACAATTGCTGAAAGCGGAGACAAACTTAAAACTATTTTAGAAAGAATGACGCATTCTTTCGTCGGTCAAAGACCAGTTATTTGTAATTGCGTAGGAACATAACCATGCGTGATTTCGGTCAAAGGGTTTGGGTAGCAGAGAGTTTCCTTCTTTATATCTACGTTTATTTCTCCTATAAGTATTTATTCAACTACGCGCCTCAAAAATAAAACATTTTGCACCATATGTAATTAGTTGCACATGAAGGATGTTGGCTAGAACAGTAGGTGCATTACAGAAAGATGTTCGTCAAGTCTGGTTTGGTAGTCTGTACAAAGAGAGTGTATTTTCACTTTCTCTTGGATCGTGTACAACCTAGTAACTAAGAAATACTGGTTGTGAAAAACATTTTTTTAAGTTTTTATGAATGAAACATTCAGCATTATTTTCTACAGCCACTGTATTTACATTTGCAATAATGGAGACCACAAAGAGATGGAACCTATTTTCAGTAGCCTTATATGACTATCGGTTTGTTCTTCATGTATAACGCTAGAAAATGCATTCTGGAAGGTGGCACTTAGCTTGATATCATCTAATCCGTTTGTGGCCATCGTTGTTATCTTTTTTGAAGCGAGACTCGTCTGAAAACACAACATGTCGCCACTCTGCACGCCTGTGGGTGTAGTGTGAGGCCTCGCTGGACCAGGCTCAAGGAATCCTCTACAAAGGAATGCAAGCACGCAGTCCCCTGGGAAGCAAGCCCCGTCGAACCGCGGGAGCAGAGAACATCACACCTGTCGCAGCATTACAACGTTGTGCTAACACTCGAGAGGAAGCTGAGCTGTTCGTCACTGCCATGCGGAGGAGGTGTCTGTTATTCCGTGGCATCGTCACACTTCGTCGTCCAGTTATCTTCAGTCCGCTGCTTCCACACTTGTATCGCACTAGTGTCGTTGCGCCCCATATGATCAGCAATTGTGCGGTATGCGTTTTCTCCTTCACGTAAGCTGATCACTTCACCTACGCGTTCAAATTTCCAAACTAAAAGCGCCCTTCCACGTTGACGAGACATACTGGCGCTAGTAGAAACGTCTTCAGGTCACTGACGATGAACAACTCTACTTGTCTAGATCAACAGTCCTCTATTTTTGTGCTTTTACACCTCAGTTCACAGAGTGCTGCTGCATCTAGGCTTGCACAATCATACTCAAATCCTAATAATTTCCACATCATACCCTGCTTTCCATATTATGTGAGTTTCGTTTCATTTACGTGTTTCTTCATTTTTCACACACATGAGTGTAATTATCTCTGTGAAAGGCATCACTATATAAAAGTCAAATAACTGTTATTTCTAAGTACGTCAGATAAAAATATAACCTGAACCAATTAAGGAAGTAGTGTATTTTTTATGATAGAAAAAAAAACGTGTTCTCCTGTTTTGTAAGCTAACTTTTAATTTAGTGCCCAAACCTTGCAACAGACCAAGTATCAATGAAACAAATAGTAAACACATTCATTAGAAAAGGCTTGACTCTGAATGCATGTAGTTTTTTTTATCTCATATTTTGATACAATAATGTGATACAAGTGTTATGAAACTAAATGAAGGTATACTTTAAATATGCAGGTTTCTTTAAAAAATGGTAAAAACAGCAACTTATATAATAGGAAAGAGTTTCTCCGTAATTAAATTATTCTAACGTTATTTTCCATTAACAGAAACAGGAAAAAGTTGAAGGTAAAAAATACCTATTGGTAATACGTTTTGACAATATTTTGCGACAAATGTTTGCATTTTCAACACTGAATTATAAATCTGGGACGTGATATAATACTGGATTTTTGATGTGCCAACAAAAGTACTAAATTTGCAATTTAAAGTAGGTTTAATTTAAAGAAACATAACGGGAAAAGCATGCATAGTTCAATAAATACATATGCTGTATAATATTTAATTATTACGATTTTTATAAATACTTTAACGTTAAAGCAAACGTTAATAATTTTACTAATCTACGTCACAGCAAAAATTCTGTTAGCAGATTGACTAGCGTATTATAAAGACGCAATTATATTTTCTTTTGCTAAGTTGGTATTTTTAGATACGCAAGTATATTACATTAGTGAAAGTGACCAAACAAATTAGATGTATTTTGCCGCAAAAAAAAAAGATACATTATTTGCTTCCTTTTCTAATTAAGATAGAAGTTGACTATCCAATACATTTACAGGAGTCAAGAGACGTCATCACACTTTTACTACTCATTATTTATGACGACCGGATTCCATGGCTTAGTTGGCTGCACTCCAGTATACGGCCGTGGTGACGTGAGTTCGAATTCCGGCTAAGTCATAACATGTATGTCTCCCAGCCTTAACAATATGGAAGGTGGCATTAATACATTGTAATTATAAGCCGTATATTTTACCGCCGTAATGCATCTGCAGGCAAGACGCATGCCAGAGAACCAGTGATGCGTTAATTGGCAATATATTGTATGGATTCGGGAACTGTCGCTAAATGTTTATTGTTGATTCAGGGTCCTCTAGGGTCTGACAAGATAACGACGGTGCAATCGCTCACGTGAAAAAGAAACATTAATTTTTGCCTAATACCAAATTATGACACACAATATGGATCTCTTGAAATGATAAATTTGAAATTGAATATAGGCTATTCCCGGTTATTTCTGGACTTCTGAAATAAACCTTTGAAAAATGTCACTGCCCCTTTATGCATATAGTTGAACGGGCACTTTGACTGCCATACACTCAGTAAAGTTGGAAACGACGGAAGAAAGTAGTGCGGTATATTAACGTTGAATTAGAAGTGTTAGGTGAACATTTGTGCATACTGATATTACTTATATTGCATTGTGTTTTATTAATGATTATAAGTGTAAGAATTAGCAAATTTGTAATGATAGTTATTTTCCTCGTAATTCCACAGTTTCACTTAACCGACGTATGAATAAAGTGATGAGGTTCACCGCCATGTTAATTTTACACGTGGCGGAAGAATACACAATGTGCACACAAGTAGATCTTGAGCAGGGCTTTCAAAAGTGCTCAGTTAATCGTGAACGGCTTTTATCTCATGACTTTTTCACGGGTGATAACAAAAGTGGCGTGGAAAGGAAAGAACGCGCAGTGTGGTGTCGGGGGTGAGAAGCAGACGTCTCGCAAAGGGGCGGAATCACAGAGGAGGGTAATTGATTCCCGGCGCGACATGTGTCGTCGCTAATGCCGCGGTAATGGATGGCCGGGCTGGGCTGGCTGCGGCGACGAAATGCCTTCACATGAATCATGCCGTTTTCCCCCAGAGCGCATAAAAATACCGCGCCCTGTCTTCTGGCCTGGTCCCTTGCCGCTGCGGCAAATGGCGACGGGCGCTGGCGGGGCGGGGGCCGGACATCAATTAATCATGGCAGGGGTGCTCCTGCAATCCCTGCCGTTGGCTACGTCGTCCAATCGAAAATGTCAATAAA
>NQII01000035.1:525110-544748 GCA_002778355.1 Clitarchus hookeri
AACTAGGAAAGGGGGCGGGGGTGGGGTGGGAGGATGGAGGGAGAGAGGGAGAAAAGTTACGCGGGGGTCCAGAGTTTGAGAACTCTTCAGGGTTTACCCATCTCCTCTCCCGTTCTTAAACTTTACTTCAGGGACTGGCTTGAAAGACACGCTAATGAAACTTCCTCCCCCCTTAACTCTGCACTTTCTCGGACCCTTCCCGTGGATGGCGTCGCGGACATAAACAGCACAACACCACTGCTGCTCGTCGCTGGAGGTCACCTGCTCCGTGCCTTGCAGGGCCGACACTACGTCACATTGCCCTCTGATCTCGCTTCCTTTCCCCGGGTGGCTTCCCACCTTGCCATCACCTCCGCGTGAACTGGTTTTTATACACGTCATAGCATGAGATCGGATGCAGCACCATACGTGATAGTTTACTGATTTTCCGTATTTACGAAAAGGCCTTGCTCCATTGTTCTGTTCAGAGTTTAGATTCACTCCTGGTTATTGTACTACAAGAAATATCGCATTTCCGGAGTTGTGTTATCTTTTTTACCGTAATACATTCCTAAACAGTGGCCACATGGTAGCCGCATAAACCATTCCCTTCGTATAAGTGTTAACAGAGTGTGTAGGAATATATGAGAAGTAAGTTAACTGCGAGTGGACACATCAAGACAACGTAGAAAGTATTTGTATACGCCTACATGCATACTGTTTTCATTTTTTCCCCCTAGTTAACGGACCATTTCACCGTGTTTGCTGTTGAAAAGTGGAACACGTCTCTTGATGTGTAGATTGTCTTCATATAGAGCGAGCTGGCGCTAGTAACACACTGGACTTGCATTCGAGGGACCCGGGTTTGGGTCCCGGTAGAGTAACCTTACTTTCGTTTTCCGATGTACTTTAGAATGTCGCAATGGTTGCTAAATACGAGCCGAGACCAATACCTTCCTCGCTTCTGAATGCCAGAAAAACGAACTAAATTTCATTTTGAAAGACTCAGGTGATGAAACGTTAAGCCAAGAGTTAAAATTATGTTTATAATAGAAAATTACAGCATATAGAGCAAAGTTCAAATTTGTTTTTCTCATATATTCCTTCACACGCTGTTACATACTTATTCGAAGTCAGTGGTTTTTCCTACTACGTTGTATATACAGAGCCTCATTTCTCTGGCATGTTATAAGATAGTTCTACATGAAAAAATTAAGTTTTAAGTTGAGAAACAATCAACCAATTCTCACCAAATTTGGCGAAGAAATTTTACTGTGGTAGGTCATATTAATTTGTATGTTTTGAATATGCCAGACACTTATTTTCAGAAAGGCGAGTATAATAATACTTTAGCTTATTGTGCTATATCTAAAAGACCATGTAACCGATTTTAACTCTTGTATACTGCAGTATCTATGACAATCATCGAATATGCTAATAACATTTTTTTTCTCATTTATGAATATCTTTATATGAAAAAATTGAGGTTTTATACCATATCTCGAAGACCAATCCAACCGAATCCCACCAAATTTTACAAGCAAGTAGTGCTACAGTGAGGTAAGGAATTTAATATATTCTAGGTGGGGCAGACCTTTTTTTAATGGTGTTGATATAGACAATTTGGGTTAGTATGTTAACCTAGTGAACAATTTAATTAAATTTAACTCAATTTTGTACACGTTAATTAGAATAATCAATTATGCACACATGTATCATATTTTGCCAGCCTTTTTTGCAAACTAGTGCTAGGGGAGAAAACTGCACATTTTGCCAACGTATCCTTGTCTTGCCCGGTTTATGTATTTCCTGTCACAACTATTATAAAACTAAATTCAAATCAATGCTTATTTTTAAAATAAAATTTTTGTTGCATCTAATATGTTAACATTTTGTCTCTCAATTCTTCACGAATGTGTGCTATATTAAATAATATGGTTGAAACATTATGNCGAATGTGTGCTATATTAAATAATATGGTTGAAACATTATGTTATGCCTGAAATTAGGTATTCTCAGCACACTCTTGACACTGTGGATCTCGGAATGTTGAATTCCCTAACCATTTCCGGAATGGAATGTCTCATGCGTCTAGCTCCAACTACCATTCTGCATTCAAAGTCTGTTAATTCCCGTCGTACGGCCGTAATCACGTCAGAAACCTTTTCACATGAATCACTTGACTACAAATGAAAGCCCAACCAATGCACTGCATATTTATACATTTTGTACGCGATACTACTGCCATATGTATATTTGGATATTGCTATCCCATGACTTTTGTTACCTCTGCGTATAGGACCATGTGCCTAGATGTATCAAATCCGTTCAGAGTAATACTCTAACATAAAAATAACATTTTTATTCTAAAATTTTGAATGCTAAACATTTACTCAATTTTAAGCTGTCAGCATGTTGTTGTTTAAAACGTTCATACTTAAAGTCAGGGGCACTACTCTGGCTGTAATACAAATCATCTATGCACATGCATAGTAGTTCTGGAATAATATGTCTACAAACGCAAGTCTTAATAGCGGAGCCCTTCCTGGTTTGTCAACTTGTATCGATATTTTTATTAAGTTATAGAAGCTGCAGAAAATGAGTCTTTATACCATCGCACAAAATACAAGCAGTTCCATCATATGGCCTTTAACAGTTTATCTGTTATTCCTATTAAAAGAGTGTAAACATTGATTTGGGACTTCCTGTAGACTGCGAAAGGCAAACACGCTATAAGCAGTTTGTTTTCTCCTGTTGAACTTCCTTTTTTTTCGTCACGAAAACTGTAGAAAGCACGTGGCTTCAACTAAGATCAAACACAATGTACATTAAAAAAAATAATGTTTAGGACGGAAAGTAGTCCCTATGTTTATGTCCTACGCGGTGTTAGTTTTGGCACGTGGCTGTGGGAGGAGACGTAATGTCAAGTGCGAAGAAACTAAGCAGACTTCGAAACGTAACAAGCTACACCTCGTTGGCGCCTGGCACTCCTGCAACCACCTCTACTCTTCTGTTTACCTGAACAGCATTTAAACGTGTGTAGTCTTGTCGTCTGAGATTTATTTGCCACCATGTCTTATTTTGACTACTAATTGTAAACATCTCGCAGTTATATGGCAAATGTAATCATACTCGTCAAAGCACATGAGTACGATAAAAAAAGCTGTGGATTCAGCTATTGGTTACCCTGATAACACAAATTTAACTAATCTATTGAACTTATCTTCACCAAGGTAAATGTTGTCTAGGTGATTTTGCTTTTAAGTATTTTTCCTACTGTTTATCTGATTGGAAATTGGTAAACATTATTTTGGGGGTTTGCTTCCAACACTTTCAAAAATTTGTCATTGAAGACCGCCGACTTCTAATTTTCTCAAACTCCTTTATACATTCAACGTCCTTCTAATAAACCGATTCGAATATCAACGATCTCGGTAAACATAACAGAAGGCAAGGAATAAAGCAATCAAGCGGAACAGGGCAGCAGATGTGCAACGATTGTGCGAAGTCACAAAATTGTAGTTGTGAAATTTGCTATATGTTAAACGTGAAATAATTTTTCTCGCCACCACGCATTAAGAAATTGAGCAAATGTATTTTGGTGGTTCCTAACCTTATAATGTCTGAAAATGAATAAATTTCCATTGCATTTTTGTGTTGGTAACGTGACTGTGGCCAGAGAAAATAGTTACTCGATAGTGTGTCCCTCTGATCTGAGAATAATAACAACTAGACATTCTGGAAGAACTTGCAACATATTTTCCTACATAAATTTCTATAATTTTTATTAAAAAAAAGGTGTTAATATGGATGTGGGGATTTACTCGTTTGCAATTACTTCAACATACTCCATGTCGTCTGTAGCTGGAACCATGTTAACTGATCTCCTAATATTATGTCGTATTCAAGCCTGCATGCTAAAATTGCATCAAAATATTGTATTATTTTATTATTTAAGGCATTCATTTTGGTTTCTTTTGTGATGAATGGTTGGTCTCATTTTAATAAGGGGACAAATAAACCATGTTATATAAGAATGCTAAGAGTATATTTTCAAATCCAGCAAATATTAAAAAAAATGGATTTACAACATATGTTTTTTACTCTAAGACATGTAAAAATAGCACAGAAATATTGCATATTACATTTGCAACACTGCATTAAGTGACAAGGTTACTATTACCAACGCAGGAAATATTTTTAATAAACATCAGTACGAAGCAGTTATACAGAAATTATGCAGCTTACATGGGAAGTTATACGTAGGCTTACGTTCTACAGGATCTTAATGTATCAACTCTTGAGTACATCATCAAAGTTGTCTCTACATATGTAGAGGAACACAAATTCTACGCCTATGGTGTTATCCACAAGCTCCAACGACCGCATCTATTCTCATCTTCCCACTGCCCCCGGCCACACCATGAATCCAAACATATTTACACTCATAATCGTCATTTATTGACTTATTGGTTGATTACGTATGGCAGTCATGCCTCACACTGGATGATTTTACGGATGCCCGAGATCGATTTTAGCTCTTAGCTAATTGCAATCCCTCAGAGGTAGAACGCGGTGAGAAGGAAAGATATTGAAATATTGAAGAAAAAAAATAGAGTGCGTGTCAGCGAAGGTGTAACCACACTAATATTAAGGGGGTTAACACCAATATAACTGCAAAGAACTCAATACAAACAAATTATTCAATGTGCACTTTATATCTTTCATTTATTTTGGGCAAGAATACATGTCTGATGGTAAAAATAATTTCCAATTGAAAGAAACATGCCTGATGATCAAAACTGTTTACAATNGGGGGGGGGGGTCACATGAGTGATTCTAATTGTAAATATGTAATTCTGTTTAATTTTATAAAAGAGTGATTTTTAAACTTGTGTTATAATATAAACAATATTATAGTATAGAGAAGGATGAAGATTATTTAGTATATTTTTAATTATTTTATGTCATTCCCTCTCCCTTTTTATGATACATAACCAATTAACAAACGTAATTTAAAATGGTAAATTATTGCGCAGCGTTGCCTTACTAATCTCCAACGTAAGCCTGTAAGACGCACGCCTTCGAGACTTCTCATTTACAGAGACACTTTTTACTTTGGACGGTAACTACGACATCGCGAGCACCAACATTTAAATAAATGATGAAAGGAACTTCTGAACCAGTTGTTTGTGCAGTTTTAAACCATTGATTAATTCTGTAATAATCTACTTAGAACACATTCACCGCAAAAACTTTGTAGAATGAGAAGAGTACGACTACTTAAATGAACAATGAATGCTCGTTGTTCAAAACATCGTAGTCTTCAATAAGTAAATTATTTGAAATAAAGTCAAAAGCAATTGTATTTGTGTATTCTTTCTCTATCTGTTTCTTACATGTTTTGGTTGTCTGTTTGCTATATCTAATTGATAATCATGGCATTTACATAATTTTTTAAACTTTTAAGTTGAGAGAACAAAAGAAAATCGATGACTTCAGCAATGTTCTCATTTTACTCAAAATGACTTTCAATTGTCTAAAAAAAATGTATAACTAACTCAACAGAGGTCAACATGCACCATGCTTTGTTATGGACGAGAAACAGCAGTTAAGTTTTTACCGATATAGCAGCTGGCTAATTTTCTACTTCCCTCACCCTTCCTACTTGACTTCATGAGCCACGCCCATAAACAAACTTCCTGTTACTTGCGTGGTCTGAAAAGAGACGGCGGCAAACCAGAAGTCGTGGGTTCAATTCCAGCCTGAGGGGGAAGTTGAAGCTCTTTAATATTTACTAATTGGCTTCATTAAAATTTTAAAGTCACATCGAGATATTTGAGAGAGTTTTGCCATAGAAACCTCTAACAGAAGGTTTTGTACAAAGAGACTCTTCCAATATAGAAAACCTGTATTACAAAATTACTTTTAACTTAAAAACGGACTTTGTTTTTTCAGTAACAGCAAATTTAAGCGCCTGTTTTTACCAGAAGGCTGGTAGATAAGCAACTTACGTATTAAACTGAAGGAACCTTTGCACCCATAAAATACAGCACACAAACACTTCACGCTTTCGCTGAGAGTCCAACGCAAGATTCATTGAACCGGAAGCTGGCGTCCCAATANACAGCACACAAACACTTCACGCTTTCGCTGAGAGTCCAACGCAAGATTCATTGAACCGGAAGCTGGCGTCCCAATCAAATTCACCACAAAACAGAAAAATACCTATGAATTTTGATTGGAGGTGGCCAGAACGGACGTAAGCGTGGCGGTGCGGGGAAACAGCGAAGCTACGGAATCAAGTAAATTTTTCAGCTATATTTCATTATATCTACATTGCGCAAATAATGCTGAATAAGTGTTTACTGTGTGAAAATTGACCCAAGTAATAAAATAATTAATATGTAAATGATAAGAGTTTTACTANCTGAATAAGTGTTTACTGTGTGAAAATTGACCCAAGTAATAAAATAATTAATATGTAAATGATAAGAGTTTTACTAAAACATTCATGTTTGCCCTTATCTGACTGGAATTACAGTTACGCCTACTGGTGACAGGTTTCATTCCTATGCACGGTGTAATCTTTAGTATACTGCCTCAGTGGCCATTTCTAAGGGATATCAGTTTGCACATTCAAAATCTACGTGGAGACATGCATTTTAAAAACCAAACCTGGGTTTCATAAATCTCAAATTACAAATACAGAGATTAAAAGGAAGTTACAAGGAGCATATTGGTGTGCTTTAAGGATGACCCCGTCAGCTACCAACTCAAGGGCAATACAAAAGTTGTTCATTCAAAATTTTGTAACTAACAAGTTAAATGTCTGGTTGTAGCTTTTCATTACATCATACTTAAGAGTGATTTTACCCTTGAGTAGGGCTCCGGACCACTGGACCCCTCCCTTGTCTACACGCCTGCAGTGAAACTCGGCCTTCTGCTGCATAATAAGTATCGGGCAGGTGTAAGAGGACATGATCAAGACTTCCGCCTACCTGTCGCTTGCACTACATTACAGAGTGTTAATAATTCACATTACGCAGCCTCACGTCGATCATGGTTACTGTCGTTTTCGAAGACGTTTCCTGTTGACGGCAGCCGAGCAGGCGTTAGACTCCCCGACGAGAATGCTTGGTAGTTCGATGAAGGTCGGAAATATACTGAGCGCGCGGCGTTTCCTTCCNGCCCTGTGACGTCAGTATCGCCTTTGTATTGGATTGGACGAAGATCTGCTTCCGTTCGAGGATGTTCTCCACAGCTTTGGGGTGGATGGCGGTTGCGAACACTTCCCTATAAATACCTCGGTAAACTAAGCGCCAGTTGGGTCTCACTCGAGACATGTAAGTAGTAAATTGTAAATTGGGGAAACTTTTGCCAGTTGAGTAATTGTGTGTATATATATATATATAATATATATATATATTTGTAACTATATCATTTTGTGACGGCACATATTTGTTGTAACCCCTAAATTTTATAAATTTTTTATAGTAATTTGGGAAAATATAACCCTTAAATATTTTAATGTAATTTTTGCATAAACTTTGTACAGTTATTGATTTTTAAAACTGTATAGAAGTGCCTGGTAGTGAAAAGTAACAAAATGATTTTTTTTCTTTGGTCACCCTCTTAAACGGACTATCATAAGGCTGCTACTAATTCACTTTTTTCCATCATTTTTCTTCGCCTCCGATTTATGTTATCATGGATGACATGGTTGTGGAGTTGGGGGCGAGTATTGTACACTTGGCAGAGTGGTCTGGTGGCGACTAAGAATGCTCTGTTGCATCTAAGTGCCGTGGTTCACAAGCGTTTTATACTTCTGTTAATATATAAGTATTTTACTTTGATTAAAATGAAATTCTACTTATATTTTATCTATAAATGGCAGTATTTCATTAATAATTAATACGAATAAAAAAATATAAAATAGGTGTGTCGGTAATGCCTAGTAAGAAATGATTCTCATGCTAAATATTGTTAAACTAAGTGTGTCCAAATGTGGTGCGTTGTCACTTTCGTGTAATTGTCTGGACTTTGTTTGCATAAGGCGGAGGAGTAAACTGGAAGTAGAACTTCAGCCGGGCTTCAGAAAAAGTTGGAAATAACCAATCATTACGAAAANAGGCGGAGGAGTAAACTGGAAGTAGAACTTCAGCCGGGCTTCAGAAAAAGTTGGAAATAACCAATCATTACGAAAACTGGGATACTCAAGTTATTGTCATACAAAATCACGTAACTCTGACCTGACATCGAAGTTTAATGATGCACATAAACAATCATATTGAAATTAGATGAATAAACAAATAATCAAGTTACCTTAGTGTAACCAACGGTTTTCGAGCAAACAGATAATAATTGACAAAGGACGCGGTTTGTTTGCGTGCAACATGTGAGTGCGCGTCTCGTTTTCCTGAATGAAGCGGTGATTTTATCCGCGAAGTCCACACATTGCATGCTTCAGTACGATAAATTACTCTTCTTTTCCGTAATTTACTGTTTTGTACTGTGCAGTTTCTTAATTATTGTGAAATCAATATACTTGAATGGTCGATTTAAAATTCGCATACCTCCCTTTCATAATTACTGTCTGACACGTAGTATTACGCTTTCTGTCTCTTTTTTATTAGAAGGAATGACCTCACGGCGTTGAAATTGACATACAGATTTATGCTGTACACTTTTTATTGCTTTCATAAAACCATGTATGTTTAGAAAAACTGGACGTAAAAATTTTCCACGTTGTTTGATCACGCGATTATGGCAGTTCTGTAGGCGTACGTGAGCCATTGCCATGGACATGTGCAGAAAATTAAAATTTNTTTGATCACGCGATTATGGCAGTTCTGTAGGCGTACGTGAGCCATTGCCATGGACATGTGCAGAAAATTAAAATTTAAAAAAAAAACCTATTATATGCTGTTTATGGCCAATAGAAAATATTTAAAAAAAACATTTGAATAATGTCATAGGACTCACCGGAATATATTTTAAAGGCCACAAAGTGTGGCGTACGCTCAGTATAGTCGGCAACGACAGAAGGGAAGTAGGTCCATTTCTTAGCGTTGACTCAAAAGTGTTGGTAAACATATNTTTGATCACGCGATTATGGCAGTTCTGTAGGCGTACGTGAGCCATTGCCATGGACATGTGCAGAAAATTAAAATTAAAAAAAAACCTATTATATGCTGTTTATGGCCAATAGAAAATATTTAAAAACAACATTTGAATAATGTCATTGGACTCACCAGAATATATTTTAAAGGCCACAAAGTGTGGCGTACTCTCAGTATAGTCGGCAACGACAGAAGGGAAGTAGGTCCATTTCTTAGCGTTGACTCAAAAGTGTTGGTAAACATATNCTCAGTATAGTCGGCAACGACAGAAGGGAAGTAGGTCCATTTCTTAGCGTTGACTCAAAAGTGTTGGTAAACATATATTAGGGTAAATTGAGTTATGGGCGCCTTCTGGTGCCCAGTCTCACCCTCTCTAAATAATAATGTTTTTTTAAGGAAACATTTGTGAATACTGAAATAATTATTTTCTGATTTGTAAGCATTAAAGTGAAAAAAAGTAAATTTGTAAAATACTTACTTTTCTAATAAGTCCACAGTTTCACTTGACCGACTCGACTCATGCATGAATAGCGATCGGGCACAACGCAATGTTAAATAACGCACAATGTGCGTACAAGCAGATGTTAAGCAGGACTTTGAAAAGTGGTGAGTTGACTGCGTGTGTTTGACAGTGCGTGGCAAGCTGTGACGTGGGAAGGACACGCAGGACGGACAGAATGCCGGGGGATGTCAACACGCCCTGTCCGTCTCTGCTTGTTTGCCGGCAGTTGGGCGGTTGTCCCCCGCGGAGACGCCCCGCATCTCGGGGTCCGAAACTTACGGTCCCTCCTGCCTCCCGCTCGAAGTAAAGTAAAGATCTCCCACCCTCACCACCACGTCTCCTCTTTTCTGCAGACTCTCCATTAGCCCCGCTCGTTAATTCTTAATCTTTTGTCCGCGCACGTTTCTTGGTCGCCCCTTTTCCCCGAGGCGCATCCTGCAGATCTTGANCCCCCCTATTTTATTTCCCCGCACCCAACACCGCCAGTGCTGAGTAGGTGTTGTAGATAATGCCACGATACTCTATGCCTACGGCTGCCTTACTTCGCCGGTCCTTCCACGACTCGCTTTTCAAGTCTGTATGCTCGCTAACTCTTTAGCTGGAAGACGTAGTGCAGACCACCTGAGGCAAGGTTTATTCCACTCAAGTTACGTAACTCAATGCTAATAATTTGGCAATTAAAAATATTTTACTACGAAATAGCTCTATTGTGGCATGTGTACAGAATTTTCTTGATTTCGTATGTAAGTTAATTACATAGTTACAAATTTCATACAATCAAATAAATATGTTTTAAAATCTTTCCATTTTTATATTTTTGGAACCTACGTAAATAATAAACTTTATTCTTTGCAATATAGTTNTATGTTTTAAAATCTTTCCATTTTTATATTTTTGGAACCTACGTAAATAATAAACTTTATTCTTTGCAATATAGTTAGAAATTAACAAAATATGTCCACGTATCCTTAAATATACAGACGTAAGACCGCATTTAGCAAAACCTTGTATCACACAATTTAATTTAAATAAAAGTGACAACAGAAACGTCAAGTTCCTTTTGAGGACAGCTGTATTTATATCACTCTTAAATTCGTGACTTTTCACAAANGTGACAACAGAAACGTCAAGTTCCTTTTGAGGACAGCTGTATTTATATCACTCTTAAATTCGTGACTTTTCACAAAAATAAACGACGTGTTTACGAAAGCTGAATGGCAAACACTATTTCATTTTTACTGTCTACTCTTGTAAACAGCACTGTTGAATGTGAGTAATGGTAACAAAATAAAATTAATACTCAATATTTTGGCTGGGAAAATGATATATTTCAATTCGCGTCAAACATGAACTTTCACACATAGGTCTACATATATAGAATTTCTCAACTTACCGCCAGCTTGAAAGTAACCTCTATGGAACATCAGCGCACCTTGCAGCGAATATTTTCCTTATGCCAAACTCTCGCATAAGAAGTCTCATTTTGTTCCTAACCCGAGTAGNGCGCACCTTGCAGCGAATATTTTCCTTATGCCAAACTCTCGCATAAGAAGTCTCATTTTGTTCCTAACCCGAGTAGGACAAACCTTACCTGAGGGTAGGGTCGGCGTGGATGTTATAGGAATGCAGTGGAGAGAGTTGGGCGTCTCTTAACANGACAAACCTTACCTGAGGGTAGGGTCGGCGTGAATGTTATAGGAATGCAGTGGAGAGAGTTGGGCGTCTCTTAACAACGAGGTCTTGAGAGCCAATGAGGGGGAAACGAGGTGTATATGGAGCAGCGCCAGAATGTAAGGGCGGGGTAAACGGGAGAACCCCGAGAAACCCGCCGACCAGCGGCATCGTCCGGCACGATTCCCACATGCGAAAGTACAGGGAGCATACCCTGGGAATTGAATCCGGTTCATCTTGGTGGGAGGCGAGTAGTCTAACCACTGCACCACCACTGCTCCTGGATGCAATAGGAGGCTGACGCCTTGGCGAAGCCGTTGACCTTCTCGTGGCCTGTCATTTTGCGACGGAATGCAGTGATTAAGGAAAATGGGAGAATCTCGAGATAACCGGCCGGCATGCCGGCTACCTTCCTCGAAAGGAAGGTCGAAACTTCATATAACCCTATGTCTCACTTTCAGCACAAGATTTTTATTCTAATTCAATTTCATTTTATATTTTCATACTAATAATTAGTAATATTGTGCTTGAGAACTGTTTATCACTTGGCGTTACCAACACGCCTATTTTCTCTCCGTTTAAATTCATACTAATTACAAATGAAGTATTATAATTTGTGTATAAAATAAATGTTAAATTTTGATTTAATGAAAGTAAGGTAATTTTATGTTTACAGAAATATGAAACTCTTGTGATACANAAATAAATGTTAAATTTTGATTTAATGAAAGTAAGGTAATTTTATGTTTACAGAAATATGAAACTCTTGTGATACACGGTATATTCAGGAAACAACCAAACACGTCAGGCATATAGTGATTATTTAAGCTTTGATTTCAAAAATGTGAAGGAACCACGAATATACTATATAACAGAAATCAGTCTAAACAATTAGATACGAAATAATATGTAAGAGTTTTATCGTATATTATGTAAATTAGAAGGAATGTAATGTAAAGAAAACGTAGGTGACTGGGAAGTAACTTAGCACATTTAGCGTTCTAAATCATAGATATGAAAGTTACTCTACACTGAGANGCGGCATATTCAGGAAACGACCAAACACGTCGTGATTATTTAAGCTTTGATTTTAAAAATGTGAAGGAACCACGAATATACTATATAACAGAAATCAGTCTAAACAATTAGATACAAAATAATATGTAAGAGTTTTATCGTATATTATGTAAATTAGAAGGAATGTAATGTAAAGAAAACGTAGGTGACTGGGAAGTAACTTAGCACATTTAGCGTTCTGAATCATAGATATGAAAGTTACTCTACACTGAGAAAAAGAAAAAAAATTGTGGTACCAAGTATAGTTTCTTGGAGAGCATTTGTTTATGTTGAACAATAATTGGTTAGAACAACCAAACCACTCTTGTCCAAAATATCCGCATGCCTTCCCTTCAACGAAATAATATTGTTAAAAATAATGTGTTAGGCCAAACACTTTTTTGGTTGTTTCAAAATTGTCAGGATATATTTGTTACGCACAACCTTTTCACGATGGTTGTCAAAAAGTTTGACATTATAAAAGGTAGATTAAAAGCACTAGCTTGCTTCGAATTGAGCAAATATTTCGTCGCCTTTAACAATCTGTAACAACAAACTCAAATTGTTCCAGCACCGGCCTTAATTTGGTTGACTCCACCATCTGGGAGTATTTGTTCTAAAATACAGCTCAAGCATTTGTATATAATGAATGAGAAAACCTGGATACCATTAGTACTTTCAGTATGAATGGTACAACGTAATATTGGCACAAACAATCTCATTAATATAATTTCATGTAAAAGTCAAAATAACACATATAAAACTGAAAATGCGTGTAGGTGATTAATATACCACTTGTAGACCATATATCAAACTGCGTTCACTAAACTGCATGTGATATTGAATGTCAGTCGGTAAGGCGACGGCCTACTGAATAATAGCTCCGGTTACAATACTCGGTAAAACAGTATTTTTAAGTTTAGTTAAAATCCATACTATGACTCAACATAAAGCTAGTATAACGAAAATTGTTATTTTTTTACAAAACATTTTTTCTTTCAGTTTCAAACGTGCTGAGGTTCTGAGCCTTACGGAAAATAGCGGGTTAATACTGGCTAGTTGCTAGTGTTGTCCAAATTAAAACACAATAACCACTCTGAAAGCAATAACAAATATGCCTTAAACAAATAAACGTAAGTACACACGAGACCCTAGATAAATAAAAAGTTGTCATTGATAACCAGTAAACAATCACAACTCGCANCAAATATGCCTTAAACAAATAAACGTAAGTACACACGAGACCCTAGATAAATAAAAAGTTGTCATTGACAACCAGTAAACAATCACAACTCGCAGAACATAAACAAAGACAATTTTTCCGAATGGAAGTTTTCAAGGTATTAGCGAGATGAAAAGAGAAAATGCTTAAAATGAGGCACTCTTTCTGCAAAACANCCGAATGGAAGTTTTCAAGGTATTAGCGAGATGAAAAGAGAAAATGCTTAAAATGAGGCACTCTTTCTGCAAAACATTTAACGTGAAAGCAAAAAGACAGTATATAAAATCAAACGTGTATACATATCATATTCTGTTCAATAACTTAAAAGCCTGTGGTAGGTAGATAGGTAGAGCTTCAGACCTTCAAGTAGGAACGTCGGGTTCGAATATCGGTTGAATAATCAGTGGATTTTTATTTTTACAAAATGATTTATTATGCCTTATTATGACACGAGGATAACGAAAAGTGAGAATATTGTTATCACAAAACCACAATAAAACCACTTAAATCTTCGGTCAAATGAAATGAACATGCTGTAGCAACAATATTGTTACAGGCGCCCGCTCTGCAAGCGTGCGAAGTACGGATGATTTATTGAAGCGTGCGCACAATCAATTGCAACCGGAGACGTAGCGGTTTTCACAGAGGAAAGTTTACGAAGCCTATCAGGGTGTGTGCCACTCCCGACCTTGGGTATCGGGTGTCTTTAAGACGTATGAAGAATGATCTGTATTACCGACCTCGTTTCTCTCAGCGTGACTCGGGGTGCGGCGAACCGTGCAGGTCAAGGCCAGCGGCTATAAGAGGTGTGTCAGGCCTCCGAACCGGGAGCTGATGAGTTAATGAGTGGCTGGAGTTTAGCGACAGACGACGAGCGAGCTGCGAGTGAAGTGACCAGCGGGAGGAAAACCGGTAACTGGAAGCTTCGGCGCAGCGAATAGTGCGACTGGCAGGCTGGACTATTGGATGGGATGCGTGAGTGAACGACATTACAGATGATGGCAGCAGACAGACAGAGTGTCTGAATGATGATTATGAGTTAATTTACTATAACCAAACAGAGACATTAAGAAGGACCTTAATTAGAGCTGAAATATACATAAAATATTGTGCTCACTCAGAAATAATAAGCGAAATAGTGGATATAGATAATTAAATGTTGTAAATAACAGCTGTGTGAATAAATTAAAAAATAAAATTTCGTTCTTTTATTTTTATTATGACCTCCCTCCCTCCCTCACGAACTCAGTTACGCCCCTCAGGCATCCTGTAACAGTAAGAAATTTCACTTTAAATCTCAATAGTGTCTCACTGTAATATGTGCGATTTGGTTAGTGCAAACAAATATGATGAATCATTTTATTTTGTTCCAACAACTGTATACTTGTTTTGCCATATACAAACTTACGATTTGTTTGGCCCAGACAAGTTTTGTTTCCCTCTAATATTTCCTTTTCTCTGTGTACTTTATAAAAGTAACTTGATGTTACAAATAGCTCCCAAAAATGACCAGAATTATATTAGGACGTTACCATACATTAATTTTGCTATTTGTTATCTGATTGCATCCTACCTTCGAAGATATACAATCAGCACATATCAACGTACATCATTCCCATAACGTTTCCTTTTGTATTTCAGGACGAGTTCAAAATCAAGTTTACATACGTGCAGAAGTAAGCAAAACCATTGCCGTCTAATNTCCTTTTGTATTTCAGGACGAGTTCAAAATCAAGTTTACATACGTGCAGAAGTAAGCAAAACCATTGCCGTCTAATAGAAAACGGAACCACAACGCCTTCCTTTGGCTATTTAGGGAGTGCAATAAAATAACGTGAGTCAACAATATTCTTAGCATTTAGTACAAGTTATTTTCATAAATTTGATGTTGTCGTCTGCATTTTTTGGTAATTGAGTAATGTGAACTTTTCCATGCATCAACGTTAAATAGAAATTCAAGGGATGTACCAACGTGAAAAGTTATGTCGGCTACAAGCGTGGGGAAAGCCGCATTTACGCACATTTAAGCTTATACATTTAACTTAACGTACTCACCTTCCACCAAGGCAAACCGAGTTCGATTTTCGGCGGGGTCACCCTCGGATTTTCGCATGTGGTAATCGTGCCGGACGATGCCGCTTGTCGGCGGGTGTTATCGAGCATCTCCCGTTTCCCCCGCCTTTGTATCCTAACGTTGCTCCATACTCACCTCGCTTCACCCTCATCGGCTCTCAAGACCTCGATGTTAAGAGCCGCCCAAATCTCTTCACTCACTCATTAAACTTAACAAACTATTTTTTCGCCCATTTTCGTTATTTCCACAGGGCGTTACCAGTAGAGATACGGGACTGCTACGAGACAACAAACAGCAAAATAAAATGTATTTATAAACTATTAGAAATTTGGAAGAGGATACAATAAAGTGAATTTCATTCTCTAGTATTATGGTAATGTATGTTAATAACATAGGAATCATTAGAATAATAGGTTTAGAAACATCCAACATACAAATTAGTTTGATAAGTTCGAACAACAGGTGAAAAACAGGGAAATTAAGTCAATTCGTATTATTCCTTTCCTTCGTATATAAACAGTATGGGGAGGTGGACTAAGGTCTAATCTACGGGGACCTAACTCTGCCGCAGTGTGACTAAAAGGTAGGCGTGTTAACCGATATGCTATAGGGACGCTCACTAACGAAGTTAAGTGTGTCTATGTATATATATATTATTTATGCATATATACATTATTGATAGTTGTTTGATGTTATATTGTTAAACCACGTATTCTCAATTCTTTATGTAAAGTAGCAGTGGCGTGAGATGTTTGAAATGCAACCGCGAGGAGCTTTTCAGAAATATAATTTGCTTATATAGCTGGATTGATAATACTGAGCAAATAAGTACTACGAAATTATATAAAAAATTTGGTAAACTGTTCGATCATGAAATGGTCTACGACATAAATTTTTTCTGAAAAAAGGTTCCTATAAACTGGCAATTGTTTCGCATTTGGTAACCAAAATTACAGTTTTTCTTTTCAGACTGGCGGCCATATTAGAACTTTCAAAATAAAAGTGAGCTGCCAGCATATGTGCACCCACCATATTTTATTCTCGTCAATGCTCCAGTCATAAACGCAACGGAGGATGAAAATAACGACTAATAAAAGAAACCATAAATATCTCCTTTTCTGGATTTTATGGTTTATTCGCGCAGATTACGGACGCAATAAATGGCTCGAAAAAAAAAAAAGGACGATACTCTATCACAAGCTCAGACGCATAACATGTGTAATGTATACAACTGCAAAAAAATACTGTGCGTTCAAATGAGTAAATACATTTTTAAAAAGGAACAAAAAAATAATTTCCATTAAAGAAATAGGTTTAAACGATTACCTCAGATTTTAAAATGGCCTACTTTTCTTACTAATATGTGCTGCTGAAAATTTTATAATTCACAAAAGACACTGTTTTCAGTTTTATGTTATATATTTAGTTGAAACTTATTATTTAAAGAATGTATGATATCATATCTTATGAATATCATATATTTATAATAAACATAATATATAACCTATATTAATTTCAAATTTGTGAAAATTATTGACGTAGATTTCTTGTCAGCTTGTAGAAATTGTACCGAATTTTGCCCACTTTGCTTAATGATTAAAATTATTTCGCAGATTCGTCGTAATTTGTATCTAACAGTCATGTTTGTAAAGTATCGTAATACTGTGAAATCAGTCTTTCACAAAACCATATTTTTACCTGTTGCTTATTTTTGTAACAGAATTCTGCGGAGTGTCCCGTAAATCGTCTGTTTTCATCCAAGATATTTTGGCTATAACGTGCGTCTATTCTTAAAAATTCTAATGACGGATCATCAACTGCAGAGATCAATACAGTCTTCGTTTGTTAGACACTTAACGCTCGTAGGGCATATGCAACCAGATGTGCACACGGTAGGTTTTAAGGCACGGTTAATTTGTTTAATTTTTGTATAGGTGTTAGTGTTAAGATTTAAACTTGGTACAGTGGGAAATATGTACAACGATATTGGGAGAGTGCTCGAAATGAAATATTACAGTCACATAAATTATTAAAAACCAAAACAGTTTATTTGAGAAAGCTNGAGAGTGCTCGAAATGAAATATTACAGTCACATAAATTATTAAAAACCAAAACAGTTTATTTGAGAAAGCTATTAATTAATATAAATACATAGCTGTACAGTAAATGTAGTGACGATGGTTTAAAAGCTATTGCGTTAGGTTTGATGAAATTCTTAAAAATATATTATAAGGTGTTTTACAGTGTGGTTGTCTAAGGTATTGCAATATGCGATTTGGATCTTCTTGGTGTAGGCTGCTTAATTTATTTTTGGTACCCATAAACAAACACGCTTTACGGCCAATAACAAACAAATACGATGANGGTGTAGGCTGCTTAATTTATTTTTGGTACCCATAAACAAACACGCTTTACGGCCAATAACAAACAAATACGATGATAGAGTTCACGGACATGTCGCAGAAGTACTGATCATTTATTGACAGTCAAAGGAATCTGCCTGTTTCTTCATAGTGTACGCATAGTTTGGAATACTTTGACAAGCGAAATCATTTTCGGTTGCTTTGGTAGCCAATATTTGTTTTTCGCTCGCAAATATTCATCAATGCCAAGTTTAATTTCTGCCATAAAATCACTTAAAGAGAAAATGTTACAGTACTTTGAAAAATATCATTCTTCAAAAATTTTTCACGTTGAATCACTGTCGCTAACGTCTACGCGTGTCAGATGCCAAGCATTTCATTTGCATTAATTAAGTGAACACTTAGTTTCTTGTAGTCTACGCTCTTCTACTAGCGTTTGGCGTAACTCGACACGCAGTCCTGTGCTTGGCTGGACGGCTTTCAGGGAATTTCCTATTTTCCACGAATCCTCGAAGGGAAGAAAACGTTGTTGTTTAGTTAAAATAATAAAACATATAATGTACATGGAATAACAATCATTTTTAACGCAAATAGAAGAAATCAGGATAATTTGAACTGAAGAATAAAAATTTTCTCGGTTTTACAAAGGGGATATAATTTTTTATGGTTGAATGTACTTACGGTTTAGCTCGAGAGACAGTATACACTACAATNGTTTTACAAAGGGGATATAATTTTTTATGGTTGAATGTACTTACGGTTTAGCTCGAGAGACAGTATACACTACAAATCACACGCAAATTGTGGAGATTTGAAAAGACAATTCGTGAAAGCCAAGGCGTAACCGGGTAGAGGTGATAAGATCGACCTCACATGCGTACCGAAAGGAACTACGTCATTGAAAACATCACGTACACATTTTCATGTAGCCGAGGATACAACTTATGTCTTATTAATAAACACTGTATAGTCTACAGTTTCATACGTTGTCTGAAATAAAGTACTGTTTGTATAATGAATTGATTAATGGTTCTAAGTTTTTCTGTAAAGAATTTTGTAGATTGAGATTTTTCAGTACCCAATTGACAGAAATTGTTTGTAACACTACAGGCAAAAGCTTTGAATTTTTCAATTAAATGTATTGATACGCACTCGCTGCTTTGTACGCGCGGATGGAAGAAGACAGAGAAGTGATATGATAGCGGGCGGCGAGTGAATAAGGAAAGTTTGAATGATAGGAGAACGATAATCCTATCAGGGTTTTTACTTACAAAGTGTGCCGCCGCGCATTCTTCCGTCTGATACAACGAAAGACCTTATGCGACTCGCGTGCTCCTGACCTACAGAATACTAAATTTATGCATTTATCTGAAGAATTATCTAGTTGTTTACTGCCTCAGTTTCTCTCAGCGTGACTCGTGGTGCGGCAAACCTTCCAGTTCAAGGCCAACGACTATAAAAGTGCGTCGGGTCTCTAGCCGGGAGTTTTATGAGAATCGGGAGTTTGGGCTAGTGTGCGACGGTAAGTGATAGACGAAGCTAGAAGACTAGTGAGTAGTGCCGGGAGTGATCAGCGCGAGGAAAATCTGCGACTGCGAGCATCAGAGCAGTGAAGAGTACGACTGACAGACTGAACTATTGGACTGGAT